>JABUQX010039195.1:15000-36291 GCA_015478945.1 Trachelipus rathkii
TAGTTCCGAGGGATTGGAGCAGAGCAGTAATAGTATCCTTATATAAGGGTAAGGGGGATAAGCCACACATAAACTGGATGTGATGAAAGATCTCACCGGAACAAATTTTGGCCAACACAAAGAGTCCCTTACAATAATTTTCAGACATCTTCGTCGCATCTTAAACTATGCATCGCCCACTTGGGCTCCCACAATATCAAAGACCAACATCCACAAACTGGAAATCGTTCAAAACAGAGCTTTAAGAGTATTAATAGGTTAACTCCCCTCTTTTCCCATCCATCACTTGCAAACAGAAACAAAAATCCTTCCAATAAAGGCCATCTTAACATGATAGGCTGCCAATTTTACAGCAAAACACTCTCAAAAGACCACCCTTACACCAAACATTACAGCAACTCTCGACACCCAAGAACTAAAAAAGTTATACCAGCCACATACTATTCTAGAATACACCATATGCTTTCCACTCCACCCCCAGGCACATCTATTATCAAACACATCCTCACTCAATTAACACAAAGAGCAATCTCTGAATATCCAATTAACACCATACTTTAAGCAGGCCCTCCCGACCGACACATCTCCCTCAGAACTGTGCTTAGATCGTCAAACCAGAATGATTTTCTCCTGTCTTCGCTCTGGACACCACCCTTGCTTTCAGGAATAAAAACATAATTATCATAACGCTCCTTCCCCTTATTATCAAAGATGCCCTTCCCAGATAAACGATGACACAGAACACCTCTTACTAAACTGCTTGGACCTGACAAACATCAGACGTAACTTTGACACACTTGGCGGATCTGTGGGCCCAACCTACTGTGGTGGCACAATACCTTGATATCGCCAGTTTCTCATAGGAGGCAATACGCACGGATATAAAACTTGTGTCTTGCGGGCCATTACTTGGTGGGCCAGTTTGTTTTTTTATTTTTTCAGATTATTGTGGTATCCATAATCCAGTCCTGGTCCAGTTGAGGAAGAGGCATCGATACAGCGTTTCGATTCAAGGTGGGTCAATTATCGTTAGTCAAAGCTTTTAATTATAGTTCTCTCCTTTACCTGCATAATTTAGGTTCTTTTTTTTATCTTAGATCATAGGTTCAGTTTTAATATTTTAGGTATCTAAGAGGGAAATACAAACTTTTTGTTGTGGGAATATTGTTTTTCGGTTGTTTGTAGTTGTACACTCTCGGGAAGCCATTTTCCAATTTCCCTGGGCTACACATCATTTGTTGTACAACACTTTCCCTTACACCGTAAGGTGTGCACTTTATTACCATTACAACATAAATAAATCATACTTTGACTTTAAATGTTGCTATTCATAATTTATATTATATATCGATATTCAAAATTCAGATTTAATTTATAACAATCTACTAAAATAATAAAATAATCTATTTTATATTTTGTTTCACTGATGATAATTACTATAAAAATTACCTTAACAAATGGCTACTTAAAAACAATCTATAAAAATAATATTTTTATATTTTGTTTTACTGATGATAATAATTACCTTGAGAAAATGGTTACCTAAAAAAAAATTCATCTTACTTGTATTTCAATATGTCTTGGATTATCCACATATTTTTCAACCAAAATACGATCATCACCAAAACTGGAAGCGGCTTCTTGAGAGGATAGTTTGAAGCCTTCTTTTGCTTCTTGATCATTCCACGCTATTCTCATTCCCTTTCCACCACCGCCAGCTGATGCTTTTATCATTACTGGATAGCCAATTTCTCTACTTATTCTCACACAGTCTTCAGCATCTTTCACTATCCCATCAAATCCTATGAAATAATAATAATAATAATAATAATAATAATAATAATAATAATAATAATAATAATAATAATAATAATAATAATAAATAAATAATAATAAAAATAATAATAATAATAATAATAATAATAATTGGAAATTGGAAATGCTTTATTCAGAAGATTACAATATACATTATTAAGTTTAACATTATTAACAATAATTTAGTTGTAGTAAATACAAAACTAAATAATATACAATTTCTTGCGAACTACTTGCAACACAATTTTGAGACTTTCAGCCGCCAAATAACATAAAATTCTAATAATTTAAGCAATTTGGTTTAGGATTGAGCTAATGTAATCCCAAAACGAAAATTAATACAAATAGAATACTAAAATTAGGCAAAATATAGAATAAGTGTAAATAATATCATAATAATATTTATATATATAATAGGGACAAGTTTAACAATTATGAAAATAAATTAATATTAAATGAGAGTACCATAATAATAATAATAATAATAATAATAATAATAATAATATAATAATAAATAATAATAATAATAATAAAAATAATTAAGTTCGTATATAATAATATAATAATAATGATAATAATAATAATAATAATATATAATAACAATAATTAATATAATAACTAATGATGACTAAAACTATAATACTGATAAATAAAAAAAAGTAACTAATAATAAAAAATAATGATTATAATATTGTAAATTAAATAATAATAATAATAATAATAATAATAATAATAATAATAATAATAATAATATTATAATAATAAATAATAATAATAATAATAATAATAATATAATATTAAATAATAATATATAATAATAATAATATATAATAATAATAATAATAATAATAATAGCAATAATAATAATAATAATAATAATAGTATAATAATAATCATAATATTTGAAATAAATAAAATAGTACTAATGGTATAATAATAATAATAATTATTATTAATAATAATTGTAATAACATAAATTAATAATAATAATAATAATAATAATAATACAACACAAATACAATTAATAATAATAACAATAATAATAATAATGTATGATAATATAATCATAATATATAATAATAAAAGCAACTACGACAATTACAACAAAAATCACAATCACAATTACATTCATATTTACATCTAAGATTACAAAATTTTCAATATAATTATATAAGCTACAATCATGTTTACAACAATAGAAATAATAATATAGTAATAATAATAATAATAATAATATTAATAAGTATAATAATATATAATTGATAATAATAAATAATAAATAAATAATAATAATAATACATAATAATAATAATTAATAATCAGTATTTCCTGAGTATAAATAATATAATAATAATAATATAATAATAAGAAATAATAAAAATAATAAAGTGGGATAATAAATAATAATAAAATAATAATAATAATATAATAATAATAAAAATAATAATAATAATAAAATATGGTAATGGGTAGTAGCTAGATTTACGTAGGTTTAATCCCTAAGAAGAAAATTTTGATTAATATTTATTTAGATAATGATTGTTTTTAATTTTTTAGTAAAAGATTTGGTAGAGTTTTCGGTTTTGATATCTTGTGGCATTGAGTTTTGAAAAGTTTAGCTGCTTTATTAGTGACGCTTTGAGTGGCTTTTTTTAGTCTACTGAAGGGAGGGTTTATGTAAGTATTATTTCTAGGTTTATTTGATTTGCTACGCGCCTTGCTTGGTTGAATGAAAATTTGCTAGCAAGAAGTCACATGCATTGTTAAAAGGATAATTTTAATTGTTATCTCTTTCAGGAGTGAGTATATTTAGCAAGTTTAAAACCTGCAGATATCTTTGGTTTTTGAAATAATGGTTGTGTATGGCTGTAAAAGTCTCTTGTATGCATATAGAGGCGAATAAAATCGCTTTTGGGTACAAAACAGGGGCGATGTACTGAGTTACTTGGGTACCGTAGATAGGAAAGACAGTAGTAAGTGAGGGTGTATTAGTGAATAGTATAATTTCCGAAGAATGTAAATAATAATAATAATAATGTAAATAATAATAATAATAACAATAATAATAATAATAATAATATATAAATATATAATAATATATAAAAATGACTGGGGGAACCCATATGTGGAAAAGCTTAACAGCGTAAGGGGTAAGATTGAAAGTTAATAAAATGTCTAGTATGTTGGGTTCAAATCCAGAACTATTAGGTTGCTTTATCTTGAGAAATAAATGGAAGTCACTATGTAGTGTTTTAGGATTAGGATTTTTGTTTTTGTATGTCTCATAATTTACCGGTCTTCTTATTTTTTTAGGGGTTGCTTCTAGAACGTCCATCAACAAGGAGTGCCAAGGATTGCAGTGTTAGTTTTTTTTCTGTTTTTTTTTATCTAATTTAGTGATTTATTTTATTTACTATTATATTATTTATTTATTATATTATTATTATTATATGGAATATGTTTATTTTCTAGTTCTAAAAGTTCTAAAAAAAAAAAAGACAATAGACTTTACCTTTCGTTTTCGATTTTTTTGTTGTAAGAGAAAAAGAAGAAAATTGAAGACGATTTACTTTGTTTGACGATCTACGTGTGACAGGTAAATATTGCATTATATATTATTATTATTATTATTATTATTATTATTATTATTATTATTATTATTATTCGGCTATTATTGTTATTAAATTTGTTATTATTATTATTTTTATGATCGATTGAAGGGTGAATGTCTTGTTCTTTTTAGTCTGAAGTCCTGGTCTGAGAAGTTCTGAAGTTCCTTTTCGTTCAGTGGCCCGACGTTTAATTCAGCCAGCGACTGACTTCAATTTTGTTAAGGTAATTATGAATGTTAGTGATGTGATTTGGTTTGGATGAATGTTGGATTTAGTTGAATAAAATTGTTTTTTTTCTTTTAGTCTGAATTCGCTGATTGGAGGGTCGTAGACGTAAAGGGTGTCTCAGAGAAAAAAAAACTGGGTCAACTACCCAGGTAAGCAAAGGGTGGTGAGAGGCTTTATTTTTGTTTATTTATTTATTATCATTATTTCATAATTTATTACATTCATACTTATTTAACTTATTTATACTTAGTAGTAATAAAATTATAATTTTATTATAATTTTATTTTATTATATTTTATTTTAATTTCTTTATTGATATTTTCAATCATTATTATTGTCAATTATTTTTTATTATTTCAATTCAGTATTATTAATTATTATAATTTCTTTATTGTTATTTTCCATTCATTATTACTATAATTTCTTTATTTATTTTCCATTCATTATTACTATAATTTCATTCACTTATTTAATATTTTAATTCATTATAATTATTAATTATTAAAGTAATTTTTTTTCTATTTTTAATTATTTAATTTGAGATTATTGTTATGTTTTTAATTCATAATAGTTATTGAATATTATCATTATTATTTTATTATTATTATTATTATTATTATTATTATTATTATTATTATTTCTTTTATTATGTGATTGCTATTATGCGGTCTTTTGTATATTCCACAGTTGTTTTTTGGAGCTTAGTCGACGAGCCTTTAGAAACATTCAGAAGAATAAGGAAATTGATATTTTTTTTCTAAGAAAAGATTTAACGCTTGAAGTGGAATAGAGTGAGATAGAAGGACCGGTAAAAGAAATCAGGAAAAGATAGGAGGAGGAGAGAATTAACTAGATTGAAAGGAAAGTGGCAGTTGTAGCAACTTGTGGAAACAAAAGATAGAAAAGTAAAAGACTGTATTGTGGAGAAATTTGTAAAGAATTGGGAAGGAGTATTTTGGAAAATCGAGAAGGAGTATTTGTGGAGAATTGAGGAGTACCATTGGAGAACTGTTTGACGCATTTTATATTAATAAGATTATATATTTTAGGTTTAGTTTTTTTCAGATTTAAGGTTTTGGGGTTCAATATAGCGTTTGACCTTGCCGTGTGTGGGGAGTACTTTAAAGTAAATTCTTGTGGTTGGGTTCGTGTTAACGTATAACCTTACCGTGGGTTACCTTGGAGTGGTGGTAAAATTTACGGATCGGCAGCGATATCGATTGACCTTGAGGTTGGTGGTATTTTTTTAATAAATTTTTTTTTGGTTGCTTGTGTTTTGCGTTAGATTTTTTCCTGAGTTTTTTTTTGTTTTTGTTTATTGTTCGTTTTGTTCTCTGATTTTTTTCCAGGACCCACGACCATTGATGAGATAGTTGTTGGCGTCAAAACCACGACAACTAGTATTGGATGAACATTGAATTCACCAAAATTGATGACTTTAGAGAACGAGGAAGATGAGTAAATTTTCTACTTTGAAGTTTAAATAGTCGAAATTTAAGATAGTTAGTAGAATTAGGAAATAAAGAAATGATACAGATAATTTCAGTCAGGAAAGTCTTAAGATATGAGGTGGAGATCTAGGAAACCTAAAAATAACAAATACAAGAGCAAATGTCATTGCAAACATACATACAACATCCACCTTTGATTGCAAACTTATTCCAATAGGCTAGGATCCACACAGTCACAGTCACTTTCTGAGCAGTTGTTATTAATTCAACATTACTATATTTAATTAAAAGAAATTATGAAAAAACAAACGAAAGCCGTGGGCACACTTAAATATATATATATATATATATATATATATATATATATATATATATATATATAATATATATATATATATATATAATATATATATTATATAATATATATATATATATATATATATATATATATATATATATATATATATTAAGAAATCGCTATAAAAAGAAAAATATATGTTGGACTATTATATAGATATATAGAATACCTAACCACTACACTACTAGTTCAAGCAATCTCTTTTCCTTGAACTTATCTTTAACGTTTTCATTCAGTTGATCCAATCATCAAAAAAACAACACCTACACCTGAAATTGAAGAGAACATAAGATCAATTTAATCAATCTTATACTCTTCTATTTCCTCTTCCCTTTTTTCTTTTTTCTCTCTTTGAGTAATGTATTCCAATATTTCATTTCTTTTTTCATCTAAAACATCTCGGAATTGTATTTTCATACCAATCCAGTCTATTCATCTATTTCTCTCCTTTCCTTCGTTTCTCTTATTGAAGCTATATCTATTCTCAATCTATGGCTTAACACTCCATTTGATGATTTTATAGCTCTTTCTAAGATTTTGCTATCTGTTTTTATGTTACTCATAAGTGTACTATTCACATTAATTTCTTTCCATACCTTTTTCAAGTATATCGCGTTTTCTGCAGCCTCTAATACACCAAGAGCTTCAGCTTCTATTGTTGATTTGGTAACTCTTTTTGCGACCTCTGATTTCCATAACAATGGGCACTTCATGTTCATAGTATCTTCAATGCTTAACAAATAACCTATCTGTAAGTTGCCGTCTCCGACATTATTGAATGATGAGTCAGTATATACTTCCATATGTAAATTCTCTTATTTATTCTGTTCAGGCAAATTTTAATCTTTTTCACTTCCGTTTTCTTTACCATTTTTATTAATTTCCTCATATCGCACCTCTTACCTTTTCTAAATTTTTTGCTAAAAAAAACAACTTCCACTGATGGTTCAGGCCTAGTGCATTGTGCTAACAAATTAATTTACCCACCATTGCTCTGTATTCTGTTATTTCTTCTGATAATGAATCCAGTTGAGGACAATCAATGAATCTATGATGAACAGATTGCGGGGTGTGGCTGAAGTTTTCAGGCAGGGAGAGGGTCCCGTGACATATACGATTGTATCTGTGAGTGATATTGGTGTGGCCAATGCAGAGGTGTGCGAGGATAACCTTCTGCAAGCTATTTTGTAGGTGAGAGGAAGACCACTTTCCAATGTCCGTCAGGCTTCATATGTCTAAGTTTTGCCCCTCGCTTATCACTCACCCAGCACTTCTACCAGTAAGATCGGAAGAGAAGGATAATTATCAGTTGATAGAAGGCAACCTTGTTGAATGAAATAAGAGAGGTACCTAAAGCAGCTATGGAAAGAGGAGGAGGCCACTCTAGCCTCTCTGTCTTCATTTATGTTGTCAGTCACCCCAACGTGCTTGGAGGTCTAACAGAGTGTAATTTGTTTCTTGGGAGAGTGGAACAACCAGAGAAATTGTTGTGCAGCAGATATCCATTGTGTTTTAAGAGTAGGGGGCTTTGAGAGCCTGCAGGGCGCTGAGAGAATACGAATAAACGAAAAAAGGGTGGTCTTGGTTAAGGAATAAAATTTGCAAAAGGGGCAATCATTCTAGCCATTATATCTGCAGTAAAAGTTGAAGCATGATGGGGGAGGGTATGAGAGAGGTTGTGGTCAGGAAAGATAGCAGACACGCCCACGATGCCCCAATTTTTAGAATCATCAGTAAACACTGGAGTGGAACTCCAGTGAACTGCAGAGTGAGACGAGAATGATGCCTGGATGCCAGAATGAGGCAGCTGGATTTAGAGAGAGGTCTGGACTACGCAGATGGTAGCAGAAAGGAATAGCCAAGGAGTGTACCCTTCATCGTAAGAGAACGTCATCTATTGCAAAGGGATGTTGAGAAAGTTTACAATGCTATAAACTGTGTTTGCAAATGGTCAGTAGAGGAGAATTCTGAGCTATCTTTTGAAGAATCATTGTCAGTGCAGATGATATTAGGGTTTTAAAGCGAAGATAACTTATGCACATGATATATTCCCTTTGCAGAAAAAGCGTGGATGTTCTCGGAGTATGGTATGCAGAGAAAGTATCTTGGGGTAATTGAGTATGAATGTGTTTAATTATGGGGGTGTCAGGTGGCGCACGGGGAAATCTGTTGTATATATTAGAATAGTATCCTGCTGGTGTAGCTTTCACCCTTCTAAGTACGAGTGGATGTTGTAGTGTATATGGAGTAGGGGGATGATCTGTTGAGTGATTTACTAAAAAATTGACATCCTATCATGTGAAGGGAATTGGAAATTTATAGGGAGGATTTTGCTTCAGGCAGAAGGTAGTGCATAGGTGTAGAGAGAAGGCAACCAGTTATTATCCCGAGGGCTTTATTTTGAACAATTAATTTTTGAATGTTACATTTTGAAATTGTGGGGGCCAAGGTGGCGATGCGTAATTTAGGGAGAGACGAAGATATTGTCTGTATACTATAGACTTGGTTTCTCTGTGCTGGCCTAAATTTGTTCCTGTTAGCGCTCTCAATGCTTTGAACTTATGTGTGCTTTTGGATGTAATGTTTATGTGGGGGTGACTGTCATATGTGTACAGAAAGTCAAGCCCAAGATGGTTGGTTGCTTATTAAGAGAAGTCTATTACTTGAAAGGTAAATTGTTGGATGAAGATTTTCTTCTCTTCTTTCAGGTGTGAGTAATGTCATTGGGGAATTTTTTTTTTTTGGAGGGGGGATGCTGTCATTCTATTCATTGTCATCCACTGCTCCAGCTAGCCTATATATTGTTGTAGCTCTATGCATGCTGTCTCTGAGGGGGGAGGGGTTTTAAGCTGTAATTGTTATATCATCAGCATAGCTATTAATTTTTATAGAAGGGGATGTGGGGATTGGGAGGTTATGCATAAAGAGATTAAAAAGTGTTGGTGATAGGGTAACGCCTTGGTGGATACCATTGTATAATTTGTATGTGAGGGAGGAGTATCGACCTTGTATAACTTTAGCTGAGCATTCTGATAGAAAGTTAGCTATTATTTTTTGTCTTTAATGGTCATATTAGTATTTAGTATTTTATCTATTAAGATGTGATATGGGACTGTGTCAAATTCCTTGTTGATGTCTGCTGATACTAGAAGTGTACGAGGAGGGGATTCTGGTTAAAGCCAGCCAGGATGTGTTGTGTTGTGTTAAATTGGTTAGGAGAGTAGTTGTGGAGTGCTTTTGTATGAAACCATGTTATGAGTTAGATAAAAGGGGAAAGAGAGAAATTCTATTGCTGATTAATTTTATAATACTTTGGATGTTGTGGAGAGTAGTGAAATGGGTCTGTATGAAGCCGGATCATTAGGTGGTTTACCTGGCTTTATTATAGGAATTATGTGGGCATGCTTCCAGAATGGTGGGAGATTGTTTGTTAGCCATGCCATGTTAAATATTTGAGTGAGTTGTAATAGCTTTGGTTCCTAAAACTTTGAGATGAATATTAGATATTTGGTCTGGGGCCCACTGTTTGCAAATTTTTTAGCTTTTTAATAATATTAAATACATCTAGGGGAGTAAATGGGGGAGGGGGTCTTCTTTGCTGGATTTTAATTTTAAGTTGTTTAATTCTTTGTTTATTGGTGGGGATTGAGTTTATGGCTGATTTTTGAATAGTGTCACATGATGATATTACATAGATTTTAAGGGCTGGGAATTTTATTATTTTGTTTGCAGGTAGCTTTGTGGGTTGAGTGTGTGATATATGGATTTTTTCTTATTGTGTGAAATATATTTGTTGTTTTGGTTTTATAATCTAGTGTATGAGTGTATTGCTTCCAATTCTCTTTCTGATGTGTCAATTAAGGTATTTATTCTATTGTTAAGGTAAATGATTTGGTTCAATAGTGGTTTGGGTGTTTGTGTTAGATTGTAATTAGAATTGGGATATGATCTGATGAGAGAGCCTGAAAGATTTGCCATGTAGTGGTAACATGAATTTGGGAGAACAAAAGTTGGTTTCTGCTATTAAGAATATTAAGCGAATGTAAATTATTTATGTGTATTTCCTGTTGGTGTATGTGGGTGGGTGTTGAGCCATGTAGGGTGATGTGCATTGAAATCACTGGTTAATATCAGGTTGTTAAATTGGGTCAGGGAGATAGGCTTGGGAAATAATTGTGAGGACAGTGTCATTATGTAAATGGGGGGAGGATATAAAGATTGATTAACTTGTATGTTTTTTTATTGACCTGTATTTCTATTGAAAGGTAAGAAGTTCAGCCATTGTTCATAAGAATTTGACTTGTGGTGTTTCAGAATTGTGTATATATATATATATATATATATATATATATATATATATATATATATATATATTATTATATATATATATATATATATAAATTTGAGTCTTAAAGATATATATATATTATATATATTATTTGAGTCTTATATATATATATATATATATATATATATATATATATATATATAATCATCATCATCCTTTTTCCCCCCATGACTGGGGGTAAGGTGTGTGACATGCATCAATAAAGAAAAGTAGTAGAAGAATATGACAAGTCGAAAAGAAAGCCCAGCCTTACTGCCCCCTCTATACTTATTAGTGAGAACTCGTCGCAGTCAGAAAATCCACCCTAGAGCTTCATGGGACCACGACGGACCCTCACTATGGCATCTTGTCAATGTAGGGTTCATCCCTTGGCCCAGGTGGGCCACAACCATACCCCTTCACAAAACCCCGCCATTCACTACTATTATACACCTTTCTTCTCGCCTCTGTCAAACTCCCATTTCTCTCCTCCAGACATTCGTTTACTGACTCAATCCACTTTTTCTTCGGCCTCCCAGCCAGTCGATTCCCAACACACTCACCACTATACATCTGCTTAACCAACTGACTATCATTCATCCTTTCCACATGACCAAACTATCTCAACATACTTTCATTTATTCTCTCATTTACCCCTTTCTTCACGCCACACAACTCTCTAATACGCTCATTCCTCATTTTATCAATTCTTCTCACACCTAACACACCTAATTATTAATCTGAACACATTGAATTTTAGATCTATACCTCTTATTCCAGACTATAGTCTCACTACTATACATTAACACAGGTAACAACATACCCTCATGTAAGACCCTAGCGCACTCAAGACTTAGTCCTTTCACATCCACCAACGATTTAATTGCACCAGCCACCTTCCTGCCATTCACAACTTTCCTACTACACACTGCATCATCCCTTCCCTTTATCCAACATATATCCTAAATATTTAAACTCAGACACTTGTTCCAGCTGCTCACCATCTAACACAACTTCACACCGAGGACTGTCCTCACTCACAACCATAACCTTACTCTTATCTACGTTTACTTTCAAACCCCTCCTTTTACACACCCTACCAATCCTCTCAAACTCTTCAGATTCATCCCACAAAACCAAATAATCTGTATATATATATATATATATATATATATATATATATATATATATATATACTATATATATATATATATATATATATATATATATATATATATATATATATATATATATATATATATATATATATATATATTATTAAAAATGTGTCAAATAGAGAAAAAGCCGGAATACCGAATATTCGCCTAAAAGTATTCGGCCGAATACCGAATATTCGGCCGAATAATCAATTCGCTATTCGGCCGAATAGTTATTTCAAGTTCGGTCATCCATTTAGGGAAAAATAAAGAAAATTTACACTGGTCAACAAAAAAAGGTGAGATTTTTCTTGGATGGACTTTTGTAGCAGATATGTAGTAATTCGGAGGTGCTGATTCCATATATATTCTCAGATTTATATCACATCCCGTTATCGTGCAATCATGTATCCCTATTTTTTTGCATATTCCCTAGGAGTGACAAAATTCATGTGCGCACTAGGTAGGCTGTTTAGACGTTACCTTCCGCATATATCTACAGTAGCAGCAAGTTTACTGCGGTCGATATTCGGGAAGCATGTGGTAACTTTAGTACGTCTACATGTATGGATGCCAATGACCTGGATAATGTCTATCATCCATCTGAAATACAGTCGAATGGTTCGTCATTGTTTACCCAGGGTGAACTGAGCGATCTTGTATGAGAGAGTTGAATTTGCCGAAGTTGTCCTGAGCTACTGTTGGCTTCGAGGTTGCAAGGAAAAATGACTACTGGACCATGGCACAAGAGTAACATTTTATCGTTACAGAAGCAGAGCTGCGGAGGCTCTTCCAGTCAGATGGTAACCTTGTGTATTGCAGTGAAGTTGCAGGCCTACTACTCGCTATGGGACTCCCAGCATGCGATGCAGGTGAGTGGCGACTGTTTATTGACACTTCCAAGAGCAGTTTAAAGTGTGTGTTGTTGCACAACAGCAACAGGTATGCTTCGGTTCCAGTAGGGTACTCTGTACGGATGAGAGAGGAGTATGCAAAAATCAAGACAGTTTGGAGAGGCTACAATAACAGGTACATGGATTGTAAATATGCGTCGACCTCAAATTGGTAAACATTTTGCTCGGTCAGCAAGCAGGTTTCATCAAAAATCCCTGCTTCCTGTGCTATTGGGAAAGCCGGGCGGCAAAGGATCACTGGACCAAAAGAGAATGGCCACCGAGAAACCTTGACGCCAGGTGACGGAACATCGTACGTGAACCACTTGTACAGAGAGAAAACATCATCTTACCTCCACTACACATAACACATAAAACTTGGTTTGATGAAACAATTTGTGAAGCCCCTGGACCATGATGGTGAATGCTTCCGCTATATATGCTCAACGTTTCCTGGTCTGAGTGACGAGAAGAAAAAAAAGCTGGGATATTTGATGGCCCACAAATACGACACTCCTCTGTGATGCTGCCTTTGCTACAACAATGACTGTGTTAGAGGCAGAGCGTGGAATGCTTTTTCAGATGTAGCACAGAATTTCTTTTCTGGGGAACAGGAAAGCCGAACCATAACATTGTACAGGAACTGCTAGACAGTTTTCATTCTCCTGGTTAGAATGAGTATTAAGTTGCACTACTTACATTCTCACCTAAGAAAATTTAAGGATAACCTAAGTGATGTTAGTGATGAGCAGGTGAAAGCTTCCATCAAGATCTAAAGTTCTGGGGACGTTACCCGGGCAAGTGGGATATCAATATGATGGCCGACTATTGTTGGAGAAACTTGATGAGGATATTCCAGACGCTATGCACGTAGATGATCTACGAAGAGAAAGTTACTACCATCGTAGGTATGTTTATTAATTAAACCCATTCCTTCTATTACATTCATTGTTGTCCCATATTACTCTTTATTCATAGTTGTATTATATGTTTAACACATATCTATCAAAGACATGTATCATATCAATGAGATTTGTTTCTCTCCCTTCATAGCATAACCTTAACACTTATATATATATATATATATATATATATATATGATATATATATATATATATATATATATATATATATATATATATATATATATATATATATATATATATATATATATATATATATATGTGTTATATATATATAACTTATATTTATATATTAAAAAGCTAACTATATATATATATATATATATATATATATATATATATATATGTAGAGGTGTCTACATTTGCCCCTGTTACACAGTAGCAAATTTACTCTTTTATTATATACGAATTCCAACTCTGACTTAATTTGTAAGTTCCAACTCTGACTCTTAAAATTAATGTTTACTTTTAAATAACTTTCTAATTTCATTATACAAATGATTATATAACCTTGTTGTTTTTCAGTTGTAATATGAGACAAAGTCTCCTTAATTAACAATAATCTTAGTTTACGTAATCTTATTTTCAAATAAACATATAATTCTAATCTTCGGATTTATAAGGTTAGTCATAACAGTTTTATAGTCATAAGTGCTTTTTGCTTGCTTCCTAATTAAATACATGAGCATATGGAATAAGTCATGCTTAATTATAAATTCAATCCACTAAATGCTTTCGCTTTGCAGTTTTCATCGGATACCATATTCTTCATAGTCGTCTTACAAATAACAACTTCACAAAAATCAAATCCCCAATAGGGGTAAGTAAAAGTAAAATTAAAAGATCAATGTAATATAATTAAAATACAGTTTAAGTTCTATTACAATTCACTTTTCATTTTAGGTTCAAACCTTGGGTTCAGAACTACCTATTTCTAATTTTGGATTCAACACATTTCAATGCTGGGCTCAGTACTACTCATTCCAATTGTAGCTCACTTACACTCATTCAAGTACTGGCCTTATGTATATTAATTTAAGTACTGAAGTCTAATGTTAACTTAGCATAATAAGTGTCTTTGTATTGTGTTTTCACAACACTTATACATTCATTTAAGATAAGTTGTTATAATTTATTGTTATAGACGTTGTAATGGTATCCTATTCATTATTATAATCATTTATATTACGATCGCGTAAACTCTGTAGTCATCATTTTTATGTTGGACAAATTTTTGGTTTTGGTCGTTTTTCTATTTTTGTCAAGTTTTTTCAAGATTTTTCAATTCTGGTTGAGACCGGATTGTGTGTCTGATAATATATTTCCTGTTGGAAATATTGTTGTTGTTGTTGTCCTCCTTTCCTTTTAGATAAGTATTGTACTTAATTATACCAAAGTATATCCTTCTTTTCTTTGTTCATTCCCTGAATGACTAATTATATCAACTTTTTAGTCATTCCTCTTAGTTTTAAGTCTTCCACTCTGTGAATGGTCTTAAACTTAGCCATTCCTTTGTGGACCTTTCATCATATTCATCCCAATTGTCACCTTTATCACATGAATGTTCTTAACTTAGACATTCATGTCTCATCTCATCGTCATTGATTAATTACTTGTACATACATGTAAATTCTGATTTTTTGCTCCAAATTATACATAATAATTGAATAAAATAATTCTTTTTCTTGAGTTTGATTCGCCTTGTGTTCCAACGTAATTGTGTGCTTTTTCCATCTATTATTCACCCCTCCTTATATACTCGCTGTCTTGGTGTGTTACTACATAATAACATTCCCCACACTTCCGAAGCGCAACCCCTGCACAGGAAGGTTCCAGAGACAAGTTACTCTGGGCCGAGGTATCAAACGCTTATATCCTGACGACGGTATCCGGCCATACTCCTGAAACTTCCTGGTACCCGGATTTTACGTATAAATCTTAAGGTACGATAATTAAATTGGTTTGTCATTTTGTTATCATAGCAGCTTATTATATAAATATATAGTTCGGTATTTAACAGATAATTATTGACGACTTCAGAAACCAATCTCCAATCGTGTGGGTGAACCATTGCTTCACTCACCGTCACATAAATAAAATTGAATTGGCGCCCGAACAGGGACTTTGTTCTTGTGTCAGGTTGCGTTAAAATTCATAACTTGTGACTCTGTTCACGACTTATTCATCTCGGTTTTGGTTCTTTGTCTTTTATTATGTCGAATGACCACATAAATAATTCTTATACTTACGGTTCGGTTCCTCCTGGTTTTGCTCCGTTACCTCCTCAATCTATTCGTAATACCAACATGTATTTGGATGGTTATACTTCAGATAGGATCGATAAAGATTATTATAAAAGGAATCTTTTACAAGAATTCCCATTGCCTAATTCTCAGACTTTTTATTCGCAAAGTTCTGGATCATACGGTAACAAATACCCAAACGAAAATACATATTCATATTCTCCAATCCCTAATCGAGCTCACAGTTACTTCGGCTATCCTCGTAATAATTCCTATAATTACCCTCGTGAGTATTCTCCTAATTACTCTCGCGATGACATTTGTTGGTCTAAAAATAGACCATCACCTTATTTTCGAACTCAGACACAGCAACAGTTTGAAAGACTAGACTACTCAGATGACTTAACCATACAGATAGACATGTTAAGAGAAAACATTGCTCTCTTAACCAAACTTTTACAAAACACCCAAAATATGTTATACAATCTTCAACAAAAAGAAGATTCCCGCAACATATTTAAATCTCGAATTTTCCAACCTTCCAATCGTAATTATCCATCCTATAGTCCTAAGAACACCGCTGGTTCTCGCTATTATCGAGACAGCCATTTTAGCCCTTCGTCCTCTGAAAATTCTATGAACTTGGTTCGTAAAATAGACCCTCATAAAACTGCTTCTCATACACCCATCAATCTTGTGTGGTGTGATTACTGCGGTAGTCAAGGCCATTTAATGCGAGATTGCTATAAGTACCTCGGTATTTGCAGTTATTGCAGAAGGAAAGGACATGTAAAGGTCATGTGTTAAGCACGTAGGACTCCTCTTTCTTCGCCTCCCACTCCTAGAATAAAAAATTGTCCCTTGTGTAAAGGCTCTCATTCGGGTATTAAATGTCCCCAAAGAACGCCTCCCAGACAAAAGACAACACAATATAGACCTCCGACAACGGAGAGTTCCCCTTGTGATTCCTTAACGGGATCTGTAACCACTAGTTTCCCTACTAACGTAAATCACGAAATTCAAAGCCCTCAGACATCACGACTTGATGACAAAACACTGCCTCAACGTCTTTACGATCCTTGTGACTTTTGTGGGAAACCACCCCACGAAGGACAATGTCGAGGACTTGACACAAATGACAAATCATTAAACTCCACAGTAACAAATTCTGAGGAGTTTATCCCAGTAATAAATTCTTTTACTGTTTTACCCCCTGATGAACAAACCATTGAAACTGCTACTGACATTGACAATACTAAAACTACTGACGTTACCTTAGATACTGTTCCTACTGTGACACAGCCTCAAGTTTCCCTTAGTCAAAATATTGATGCCAAGGTTTCTTATAATGAACCTTTGGTAAACCCTGTTGCCTTTTCCCCAAATAACTTAGGTGCCTTGTCTAGTTCCCCTGTCAATGAAAGTACAGAACTCATCCTTGACGGTGACTCACCTGAGCTCATCCCTGATGGATTTTTTGAAATTGAAATACCAAAGGGAGGTGACTCATTGTACAAATGCTTTTCGATGTTTCTATACAACACTCAAAATCAACATTTCGAAATTCGTGTCACTTTGGATAATGAACTTGAAAACCATCCTAGGAAATATAAAATACAAGGGAAGCAGTTACGAGAAGGGCTTCGTTTAATGAAATGTCCCGGTCAATTACCAATTCCGGAGGTAATAACTGCTTTTATGTTGTTATACAAAACTCACGTCCACATGTACATGTATAATATTAATTCAAGACCCTTTATTCATGGTTCTGAATTGAAAACTAACCCCTGTTACTTAAAATGTGTAGGGGGCGTTAATTATAATTATCTAATGTCTACTTCCGTAGAACTTGATTCTTAGTTTTCTCGGATAAAATTTTAAACTTTTAAATATTTTTGATCTTCCGTACGTAAATCTTCGAGAATGTTATAAAATACATCATTGTGAAAAAGCTTTTTACTTACAGAAAATCCTCATTTTCTAATCTAATCTAATTTTGATAAATCTCAAACTAAAATTCTACCATCCTAGCTTTACTTTAAAATCTCTACTTCTTAAAATAACTTATCGTGTAAGAAACAAAAAAAATTTAAAAATTTATTCTAAAATAATTCCACTATGGGGACAGTTTATAAGATATTATAAACCAACTCAGTGTGGAAAGATAATCACAAATAGTATAAAATTTATACTATTAATAAAATAGTAGCCCCATAACTGTATTTTTGTATTTTTAAATAAAAGTACAAAAATGATGGTAATTAGTTTATATATTTATATTACTAATAAGAACGTAAGGTTTTATCATTACCTTATCTTCACCTTATTCATTTTATTTTATAATTTTATATGTGTCATTTTATCTTTATCCTTTATTTTAAAATTTTATCATATTCGTGTACTAATCTCTGTATTGATTATTTCAGAGCCTTACCCAAATTTACTGTAATTATATATTCTATCCTTGCTATTCCGCTGCTTTTCTTTGTGTTGCAAATGATTCATTGGCTGTTGCGTGCCGTGCATGACGCAGATATATTATGTTATAGTGTTCTGTAAACATAAGTTGTTCACTGTCGCGGTCCTAAATCATGCAATCATGAATTTTAAATTATTCATCTTATTCATCTCCTCACTCTCCTCGTTTGAATTCGTTTTTAAACTTAAACGTTCAAAATGGGGGGGAAGCTTAATCTTAGCGGGGAGGGAGGAATGTAGAGGTGTCTACATTTGCCCCTGTTACACAGTAGCAAATTTACTCTTTTATTATATACGAATTCCAACTCTGACTTAATTTGTAAGCTCCAACTCTGACTCTTAAAATTAATGTTTACTTTTAAATAACTTTCTAATTTCATTATACAAATGATTATATAACCTTGTTGTTTTTCAGTTGTAATATGAGACAAAGTCTCCTTAATTAACAATAATCTTAGTTTACGTAATCTTATTTTCAAATAAACTTATAATTCTAATCTTCGGATTTATCAGGTTAGTCGTAACAGTTTTATAGTCATAAGTGCTTTTTGCTTGCTTCCTAATTAAATACATGAGCATATGGAATAAGGCATGCTTAATTATAAATTCAATCCACTAAATGCTTTCGCTTTGCAGTTTTCATCGGATACCATATTCTTCATAGTCGTCTTACAAATAACAACTTCACAAAAATCAAATCCCCAATAGGAGTAAGTGGAAGTAAAATTAAAAGATCAATGTAATATAATTAAAATACAGTTTAAGTTCTATTACAATTCACTTTTCATTTTAGGTTCAAACCTTGGGTTCAGAACTACCTATTTCTAATTTTGGATTCAACACATTTCAATGCTGGGCTCAGTACTACTCATTCCAATTGTGGCTCACTTACACTCGTTCAAGTACTGGCCTTATGTATATTAATTTAAGTACTGAAGTCTAATGTTAACTTAGCATAATAAGTGTCTTTGTATTGTGTTTTCACAACACTTATACATTCATTTAAGATAAGTTGTTATAATTTATTGTTATAGACGTTGTAATGGTATCCTATTCATTATTATAATCATTTATATTACGATCGCGTAAACTCTGTAGTCATCATTTTTATGTTGGACAAATTTTTGGTTTTGGTCAAGTTTTTCTATTTTTGTCAAGTTTTTTCAAGATTTTTCAATTCTAGTTGAGACCGGATTGTGTCTCTGATAATATATTTCCTGTTGGAAATATTGTTGTTGTTGTTGTCCTCCTTTCCTTTTAGATAAGTATTGTACTTAATTATACCAAAGTATATCCTTCTTTTCTTTGTTCATTCCCTGAATGACTAATTATATCAACTTTTTAGTCATTCCTCTTAGTTTTAGGTCTTCCGCTCCGTGAATGGCCTTAAACTTAGCCATTCCTTTGTGGACCTTTCATAAAATATTCATCCCAATTGTCACCTTTATCACATGAATGTTCTTAACTTAGACATTCATGTCTCATCTCATCGTCATTGATTAATTACTTGTACATACATGTAAATTCTGATTTTTTGCTCCAAATTATACATAATAATTGAATAAAATAATTCTTTTTCTTGAGTTTGATTCGCCTTGTGTTACAACGTAATTGTGTGCTTTTTCCCTCTATTATTCACCCCTCCTTATATATAAATTTCCTTGGCTATGGCACAGTAATTTAAATTTATATATGGTCAAGCCATATATAATAATACTTTATCAAAATATTCAAACACTTATATTACCTGAAGTGGTTTGTCCCAAAATCGATATCTCTATACGAAATTTTCCTATTCCAACTAAGTTTTTTATTTACAAATTTGAATTTGTCATTTTGTTATCATAGCAGCTTATTATATAAATATATAGTTCGGTATTTAACAGATAATTATTGACGACTTCAGAAACCAATCTCCAATCGCGTGGGTGAACCATTGCTTCACTCACCGTCACATAAATAAAATTGAATTGGCGAATTTATATAATATATCATATATATATACATAATATATATAATATATATATATATATATATATAGTATATATAATATATATATATATATATATATATATATATATATATTATATATATTATATAATATATATCTGGTGTATATAAAATATATATATACCGGTATTATATATGATATAATATATATATATATATATATACTATATATATTATATATATTATATATATTATATTATATATATATATATATATATATATATATAATAATATATATATAATATATATATCCCAATAATTTTGATAGACCCCTCTTGAAAAAGTAAAAAATCATAAAAATTTTACAAAAAAATCTGTGTTACATAACAACAATCTCTCACAAATGCGATGTGCTATGCAAAAACCGATTACATCTTTTTGGAAATCAGCACATCAATAATCAATTGCGAAAACCCTCCGTCGCAAAGAAATTTCATATTTTACCAGTGTTATAGTATACCAAGTATGAAAACAAAAGTATATAACTATTTCTACCTATAGCAAACCATTCACTTATTAAAAATATTAAATGAAAATTGAATAGTTTCGTAGTTTTAAAAGATTTAACACTAAACTTCCCTTAAGTGAGAACTCATCGGTTTTTTAAAAAAATTGGAAAATAAAGAAAATTTTAAAGCAAGTTTTTTTTTCTAACTTTGGAGGGTAACCTATTTCTTGTGGCTTCATAAAATATTTCCTCCTGTTTCTTTCACTTTCGACTGATGACGGTGAGCTGAAAGGTATTTTATTGGCTAGTTTTTTCAAAATTCATAAACTATTTTCCAGTGTTTTTCCA
>JABUQX010039196.1:0-18994 GCA_015478945.1 Trachelipus rathkii
CCCGGTCTATTATCAAAGTTCTGAAATCACGGCAGCCTCTTAGCCGCTGTACCGCACTCATTGTCCTATACAGCGAGGCAGCAGCACATAAGTCGACTGTCTCCGGCAGCAGAGTCTGCTTGAGGCATTCCAAAAGCCTCGCTCCGCACTCTTTAGTTCATCCCAGACCGGCACCAGGAGATGTGCAAGGTAGATGCTCCGATTTCGCTGTGGTGCGGTGTCAGCAGTTCCAAAAGGTGAATGGTCCATTAGCCTTCTTGTTACGCAAGCTCCCCGCGAAACAAGGTATATGTGATTTGGATCGGCTGCTTGCCTTGTAATTTGCTGTTCGCCATTTCGGTACTTGTTTTGTGGCAGGACGGGAGTTCCACATCCTGAACGACCACAAAGCGAATCAACTTTCGTGCAATGGCTCGCATAACGTCACTCCTCGGGAAGCTCGTGCATCTTGATTCGTTTTTCGTTCCGCAGTTTCGACAGACATACGTCAGCATCTCCGGATGGATAATTTCAGCAGCGGATGCTCTTCTCGGATTGAAAATTAACGCTCTTTCCATTCTGACATTGATTACGCACTGCCATGGCCACGTGCCGGAGCAAGACATATCGATCTTTTCAGCAGCTCTTTCTACATGCTTGCAGTGCTTCATCTTCCGGGCATGAGAATAAACTCTTGTGTGACCTTCACAGCCACCCTCTGCCCTTATCGTTCAAAATTTTCTTCGAAAGGCAGTCTTGCTGCAATCATCCATGCTTCACACCTGGCTGCTCCGAGGGCTTCACACGCAAACTGGTACAGCTCGTTTGGTTTTGTTTTGTTGGCCCCAAAAAAAAAATTTTTAGCCGATGTAAAGCCGATATTGGGTCGGCCTGCATGGCTTGTTAACGCTTAAGGTGACAGAGACACACTAAAAGCTCCCTTGGCACTTTTGCGGACCTGGTAACGTTTTGAAAGAGTTCATTCGACATTGTTGACCTCTTCACCTACTCACTATGGCATGCGACTATTAACTCTTAAAGTACTGCTGTATCGATCGGTTAACTCGTTGGACCGAAGCTTTCCCTCCTTGCCACTGCCGAATCTATAGCTAAAGACTTCTTAGTTTATTGGATTCTGCGTATTCGGGATCTCCGTACGACGGATCAAGGTCGGCGTTTGCGAATCCTCTCTGGTAAAAGATTTGATTTGCGCTTGCTGGGTTTGGAAGATCTATCACCAGCTTCATCTCTATCTCGCAACGGGATTGGTGGGGATTCCACTCGTCAGCTAAAGCCTCTCTCATGCAGCGATCCACAACAGAACAGCACTGGACTGAGCCTCTTCCTTTGTTTGCTGGGTACGACAGGCCGTTAAGGAGATCTTCCAGTGTTCAAGCTGCAGCAACTTGTTTATGGCTCAGCACTTCGCCTGCTGGCGAGTTTCTTTTCTCATTTTCCGCTTGCTAACTGCAGACCACCTGTATCTCACTACGCTGAAAAACGCTGCGCCTCTCATGGAGACCCTACTATCCCGCAGAAAAGGCTGAACTCTTACATTCCGTAACAGATTCTCTCTTTCTGTCCCATGTTCTTAGATCAGCAATGACTCACCTGTTCTCCCTAATGTGATGGACCAACCCACGTACGACAGGCCCTCCGGTTTATACTTCGGAAAGGAGAAGTTCTTCAAAGTACAGCTTTCTACTCGTACCGACGTTATATCTCGATCGATCGTCTCAAACCGGCCTATTTTGAGGCGAACCCTCCGGACGTCCGGACTCGACTGTGTTCCCTAAACCATCCGATTCCTTAGACTATTCTTGGACTGTTCCTCCTCCTTCACTCCTCTCTTGACTCTTCAACTCCTACGGATTCAACCACTTCACATCAGCTTCTCCTATCGACCAGATCTGCTTTTCCCTTCCTCTCCGTCTCCTTCCTCTGTCGTTCCTTCCTTCTCCACCTCCTGCTTGCTTCCACGGCAGCCTCCTGCTGTTCCACTTCCTTCTCGCATCCTGTCCTGCTTACCGGTTTCTTTTCTCGCGCTCTTGGCCCACTCCTACGTCTCCAATACAACCTCCCCGCTCTTGTCTGCGCCCAGTTTGCAACCCACTTCGTCTGGAAATGTATCGAGCGAGGCCGCAAGTTGCGGAGGCCGTTTCGCTTCCACGATTGTAAGCAACTGCGACCTCAGCTCTGCAGGGGGTATATAGTGTGGATCCACTCTAGGTATATAACATATCATGCATGAAAAAAATTGAAGAGGATTACGGCCTAAAACTCCACTAAGCAATTCCGATTATTCTCCGAATGGCCTCCGCCACCACGCTAATGCATTTTAACTTTTTGGAAGATTATGTGAACATCTGACTGCGCGTAAATGAAATCAGCATAGAAATACTAAGCAAATTAAACCAGTGTGTATAGCAATCTATTCCAAACCAAAATATTATGAAAACAAACAAGGTAAGGGAACAAGGCAGATGTAGAATTTAAAATGTATTAAGTGCGGCAAGGCAAAAAGTAAAGCGATGATAGCCGACCTAAGACGTAGGCTTAGGCTAGGGGAGCCGTAATAGTTTCGCAGAGAAGGTATCAGCAAATCGGCTGGAGTTAGCACCTTAGAAGTCTTACACAACAATAAAAATTAATTAGGAGTGGTCTATCGGCATGCAGTGGTAAAATTCGCGGTAAGCTTTAAGTAGGTTTCAAGCAATTTGCAACTTACGGGTTAGAGGCTAGAGTAATGGAGAAAACTAGTGTGAGATTAAGAAGTTGTCATGTATCTTTAATGTATAATGTGGGAAATTACAGCTTTTGGTAATGGCTGTTTTTTCCTCACATACCATACCTAGCGGCCGTGAGCCTCACATACAGTTGGAGAGAGGCAAGCTGGGTAATAGTAGCGTAGAGATAATCCGCGGCAATGGTTAGCTTTAGAGACTTTTAAATATTTTAGCAAAATATAGTAAAGTAGAGGTCGCTATAACCGGTATTTACTCATATATAACTTAGTGGGCGTGCGCCTCCAATGCAGTTTGGAGAGAGGCAAGCTAGGTGATTTTAGTGCAGTAGGGTCAGCCAAATCTCTCTCTCTTCTCTAGTCAAAGAAGATATACAAAGTGCGTTATTTTTACGATAGTTGTTTGGGCGAGACTCATATCAATATTAATTCTGCTTTTCATGCAAATGTATGCCAGGGAAGATCCTTTTCCTGCCTGTGTATGCATATTATAAACTAGCCCTCCAACTGAATAATCATTTGTACTACTACTCTGCATAGGCTTCATATTCTGTAGGAATTCTTCCTGCAGTATATGATTCATATGTAAAATAGTAATAACTAGGATTACCCTGTTCTAATTCTTTGTTGTTGTTTTTTTTGTTTTTTAGGACAGGGGTCCAACCCCAAACTGTAAAAATAGGATTAGAAAAATAAAGCTGGAAAAGTACAACCCAATTCTCATTACAACCTTTCAAAGAAGCGGTCACAAGATCCTAACCCCAGTGACTCAAGCTTCAATATATAGAAGATTCTCAAGGTCGAAAGGTCATACAGGTCGTGTGTCAGTGGATCAAGGTTATTCAAAGGAGTAAAGAGCACTTTCTTAAGGATCATTAGTCTGAAATAACGACGTTAATAAAGGAAGTATTACTCTTGTAACTTTTGTGAATAATTTAAATTGATTTTTGTAAATAATAAACACTAACATAGGTAAGAGTTTTACTGTTTTCTGTGTCTGGGTTTATTTGGATTCTTAATAGAATTTTCTGTATAAAATTACACTTTAATAATTGTTATTTAATTTCGAGATATTTAAATTAAACTAAGTTTCCAAGAGCCATACTCTAAAGTTAGGCCCTTATAATTTTTATATATCCGTGGCCTAGGCTAAGCTAAATTTAGGCTTGTTTTTAAAAATTTTTAACCTGTTTTAAAGAGATTAGTTTATTTTTTTTTTAGGCTTTAGTGATATTTAACTGTAGTTGGTAAATAATAGGTACAGTTAGTAGGCTAATAATAATTTAAAGTATGTTATGCTCTGTGTGATACTGTGGGGACTGTGAGAGGTGAATATGTAAAATTGCCCTGTTTGTGTTTTGATGCAAGAGAATGGTTTTTAAGGAAGGAAGATTGCAGGCTGAGTGAAGAATATTGTCATGGATTGAAGAAGTATTTGAGTTGGGAATAGGAGGGAATGTTATAGGAAAAAGGTTATAGGGATGTGAGGCGAGGAGGAGCGGGACGTAGGGGTAGACAGGAATAGTTATTCACCTAGGCAGGAAGATTGAGAGGAAAGGAAAGTGATAATAGGTCTGCAGATGAATATAGTTATAGAAATTAGGTAATAATAATTTTAAAGATGAGGATCTCGAAAGTCAGTCAGCATGTGACCTGAAGTAATCAGGTTTGCTGTCTTTCCAGATTGGGGAGGGATCAGAGAGGGCCAATGGTATGTTGAGTTTTCTAAAGGAAGACTGATACATTGCTAATTGGAGACTCATGACACGATAACCTAGTGGACTTTCAAAATAAGAATAAAAGAAACGATTGAGAGTAATGTTATTCACAGGTGCAGAGTGAGTGATATTTGTGTATTGGAATATGATAGAGAGATTTGAATTCTAAATGTTGATTCTCAGATAGGATTGTGCATGTGGATACATAATGATAGGACTAGAAGAGTCAGAGAATTGAATAGCAGATTGAATTAGGGATTGATTCAGAAGATGAAAAGATAGTGGGAGATGTGCAGATTCTGGATTTTTACCTAGGTTGGTGCAGGTCAGGACTGGTGGAGTAGGCTTTAGGTAGTAAATGAAAGGATTAGGAAATTTATGTTTTTCAGAAATATTAGGTTTTTTGTTATTTGTGGAGAGAATTCTCTGGATAAAGATCTTGTTTGCAGCAGATGGACGTTCACTTGAGTCGAAAGGTGTTGGGCTTCTTCAGCACCGTTTGGAGACTTGTTTAGCAAAAATAGGTAAAGTTGAGAGAGGCCAAGCTAAGGTGATTTTAGTGGCAGTAGGAGTCAAGCCAATATTCTCTCTCTCTCTCTCTACGGATTCACCACCTTCACCACTTCTCCCTCTCGACCCAGATCTACTCTCTTTTCTCTCCTCTCCTCTTCTCTGCGTCTCCTTCACTTTTCCCCTGCCTCTAAGCTTCAATAGGCAGCTCTCCTGCTGTTCCACTTCCTTCTCGCATCCCTCGTCCTCCTACTCGTTCTCTTTCTCGCGCTCTCGCCCCAGCTCCTAACGTTCTACAATAAACCTCCCCGGCTCTTGTCTGCCATTTTTGCCACACCACTTCGTCTGGAAAAGTGTATCGATGCAGAGGCCGCAAAGTTTGCGGAGGGCCGTTTCTGCTTACGCGATTGAAGCAACTGCGACTTCAGCTCGCAGGGGGTATATAGTGTTGATCCACTCTCTAGGTATCTGGAACATATGCATGGCAGGAAATAAAAATTAAGGATTACGCCCTAAACTTCAACTAAGGCATACGGATTATTCCCGAAATAGGCTGCGCGCACACGCTATGCATTTTACCTTTATTTGAAGATATCGTGAACATTGACTGCGCGTAATGAAGATCAACATTTAAACTAAGAAATTAACCAGTGAATGCTAGCAATCTATTTCAAACAAATTTATGAAACCAAACCAAGGTAAGGAACAAGGCAGAGTAGAATTAAAATAGTATTAAGGCGGCAAAGGCAAAAGTAAAGCGATGATAGCCGACCTAAGACTGTAGGCTTAGGCTAGGGGAGCCGTAAATAGTTTCGCAGAGAGGTATCAGCAATGGCTGGAGTTAGTAACTTAGATAGGTTTCCTTAACACAAAATAAAATTAGTTAGGGGTGTCATGCATGCAGTGTAAAATTCCGGTAAGCTTTAGTAGCGGTTTCAAGCAATTAGGCCAACTTTAGGGTAGAGGCTAGAGTAAGGGAGAAAACTAGGTGGAGCATTAAGAGTGCATGTATCTTTAAGTATATGTGGTAAATAACAGTCTGGATAGGCTTGTTGATTCCTCACTATCAAACCTATGCGGGTGAGCCTCAAATAGCGTTTGGGAGAGGGCCAAGCTGGGTAAAATAGTAGCCGCAGAAGCTGATACAGCCCAAAATGTTAGAATTAACAATACTTTTAAAATATATTTTTAGCAACAATATTAATGATACCTTTCCCTTTCTAATTATATCTAACCTGTGGGGCGTGCGCCTCACTAGCAGTTTGGAGAGAGGCCAAGCTAAGTGATTTTAGTGCAGTGGGTGTTCAGCCAAAATTCTCTCTCTCTCTTCTAGTAATCATGCAACAACATAGGCAATTTTTAATATATGTGTCTGTGTGAGACTCATATCAAATGTAATGCTGCTTCATGCGAATGTATATAGGGAGGATCCTTTTCCTGCCTGTGTATGCATATAAATAAAACAGCCCCTCCCAAACTGATAATCATTTGTACTAATACTCTGCGCATAGGCTCATATGTCTGTGGAAATTCTTGCCTGCAGTATATGTTCCATAGTGTTAATAGTAATAATAGATTACCCTGTCTAATGCACTTGTTGTTGTCTTTTGTTTTTTTTAGGACAGGGGTCCAACCCACAACTGTAAAGATAGAATTAAGAACTTGTAAGAATAATCATTTCTTCAATAACTTAAAGAAGCGGTCCTAACTGCAGCTTCAATATTATGCAGCACCGTTTACAGATGCGGGACGTGGACCCCAACTTTTTGCACCCCACCAATCCTCTTCTCCCAGCCTGACACCTGGAAAAAGATTAATATATTATATGACATATTGAAGTAATATTCTCGAAATTATGCTTCAAAAACTAAAGCTTCTGAGCCTTTCAAGGAGAGTTTCTTCTCTTTTCTTCGTAAATGAGATCTGCGTGAAATAAGATGCCACTAGCTACATTTGTTGAAGGGCGTGATAAGAATTCCCTGGCAAGTTCTGCAAAGATGTGGAAAACTTTTACTATTATCACGCCATCAAACCAATTGATCTTTATCCGATTCCAAGATTTTGCTTTTGATAATCTTCAATCAATGACAGAGTGTCTTTTCACACTCTGACAGCCTTCATCGCTTCTAGAAGCACGAAGAAGCCGTTCATGGATTTCAGAATGGTTTTCGCTACAGATGGTAAATGTGTGTCTGTTTGTAATCTTTTCTTTTATAGGTGGTGAACTTTTGCTTTAGAGCATTTTCATCAAAATTAAACATACTACAATAAATTAACCTATTGTAACTACCGTGGTTCAAGATAATTGGCTTTTGTATCTAGGATCCAGAAAGTTGCTATTGCATCATCGTTTTGCAGTTTGAAATCTATTTTTCTATCTCAGCATGAGCTGTTTCTGTATCCTTGAAAGTCCATTAACTTTTAAATCGCAGTATTTAGTCAATGCTTTCAATCGTTGCACTAGAAGGAATCGCGCGGTCTGACAACAGAATTTAAGAGCTAATGTTTAGTTATCTATTCAACGTTAAAAAATAATAAATAAAACTAAACATATCCACCTGTGTGGCCTTTCACCTTTGTGTTTGTTCGAGACGCGCTCAAGCGCAGCAAAAACAGCTCTTATTTCTTTCCCATTCTCTCAAGTATGCATAACTATATATTCCAACGAGTCTGAACATTTGCGTTACAGAAATTGAGGAATCATTTAGTCTCATTAATTCATAATGAATACTATCCGCAAGAAATTCATGCGGATGCGGATAGAGAAAATTGATGCGGATGCGGATGCGGATGCGGATATCGTACCATCTCTAATATAATTATATATATATATATATTATTTATATATAATATATATTATATATATATATATATATTATAATATATATATATATATATATAATATATATACTATATTATATATATATATCTATTTATATATATATATAATATATATATACAGATATGAGCAGTACGGCGATAACAATGTACAGGTACTTGTACGGCGAATACATTTGTACTGTTATCGTATCCAACACTGTTCGCTAAAGTACGATGTATCGGTATCGCCCACTTGTTTTTTGTGTACCGATACTGAAAAATTCGGTACTTTTAATCGGTATATTTACATTTTTAATAATATAGTATATTATAATATAATACTATATATATATAATATATATATATATATAATATATATCATATCACTATATATATATATATAATATATTATATATATATAATATATTATGATATATATATATATATTATGCAGAATATATTCACATCATTTGAATTTCTATTGTTTATATATTTTATGTACTTTGATTTCATTGATACTATATATATATAATATTATATTATATATATATTATATATTATTATATATATATATATATATATATATATATTATATTATATATATAATAATATATATATATATATATATATATATATATATATATATATATATTATATATTATTAATATATATATAATTATGATATATAATATATATATATACTAGGGGCGTATATATAGGGTAGGCTGGGTAGATAGCTCCAAAAAAGGTGGTAACTGAATTTTAAAATTTTATAATAAAAGTTAAAAAAAGAAGCTATTTTTTTCATAAATTAAATATCATTGAGTGAGTGTGTTTATTTTTGCTCTCCAATTTTAATCTAATATATATTTGTGTATTTGAAGTGAATTTTGTAACCAATTGTGTTGTGTATATAATAAACATGTTGGGTAATATAACTACAGTCATTGACAATTGTTATATTAATTTTGTGATAATTTTAAATTTGATAGCCTAACCTAGGCTAACATAGGTAAACGAGATTTACTGTTTTCTGTGCCTGGGTTTGTTTGGAATTCTTAAATAGACCTTCTGTATTTAAATACAGTCTTTAATAATTGTTACTTAAATTTAGTGATAATTTTAAATTAATTAGGTTTTCCAGTCACAGACTAAAGTTAGCCTACGTTATAACTTTTATATATCCCTGGCCTATGCAGCATCAAAATTAGGTTGTTTTAAATTTTAACGCTGTTGTTAAGGATTAGTTTATTTCTCTTTAGGCTTTAGTGATATTTAACTGTAGTTGGTAAAATAATGGTAAGGTTAGTAGCTATTAAATAATTTAAAGTATGTATGCTCTGTGTGATACTTGTGGGATGTGAGAGTGATATGTGAATAGCTGCCCTGTTTTGTGTTTTGAATGCATGAGAATGTGTTTTTAAGTGAAGGAATGGCAAGGCTGATGATAATTGCATGGTTGAAAGAAGTAATTGAGTTGGGAAAGGAGGAAGTGTTAGGAAAAGGTTTAGTAGGGATGTGAGGCGAGAGGGACGGGATACATAAGTAAAGAGGACTAGTGAATCACCGAGGCAGGAAGATGAGAGGGAAAGGATAAAGTAGTTGATAATAATTCTGCAGATGAATATAGATTTGTAGGAATTAGAAATAATAATTTAAAAGATGAGGATCTCGAGAAGTCGTCAGCTGTGACTGAGTAACAGGATTTGACTGGTCTTTTTTCCCCCAGAAATGGGGGGGGGAAAAAAAAGGGTGAAAATTTTCCAGAGAGGGCCAATGGTATTGTTGAGTTTTCTAAAGGGAAGACTGATCATTGCTAATTGGAGACTCTAAGATACGATACCTAGATAATAATAACAAAAAATAAGAATATAAAAGAAAGATTGAGAGTATGTAATCCAGGTGCCAGGAGTGAGTGATATCGTGATAGGATAGATAGATGAGATTGATTCTACAATGTCTGATTCAGATGGATTGTGCATGTGGTAACAATGATATAGGACATAGAAGGTCAGAAGAATTGAATAGCAGATTATAGAAGATTGATTCAGAAGAAAGCTAGTGGAAGAGGGCATGATTTCTGGCGATTTACCTAGGTTAGGTGGCAGGTCATAGAATGGTGGAGTAGGGCTTTAGTTAATGAAAGGATTAGGAATTATGTTTTTCAAAAAATATTAGGTTGGTATTTGTGGAGAGAATTCCTGGATAGATCTTTTTGCAGCAGATGGAGATCACTTGATTCGTAAAGGTGTTGGGCTTTTCAGCTCCAGTTTTGAGACTTGTTTAGCAAAAAACTAAGGTAAAGTTGGGGTGATGGTAATCTAGATACGAATAATAGCAATTGTTAAATTGTACTAGTGTATAATAATTAAACTAAGTGTGTACAGTGTTCAAATAATGATTTTAGAATAAAATAACAGTGCAATTCTCGAATATCAATGCTTTTACAGCACAAATGTCATAGCCTTTTAGAAATCAAAATAGATGAGTCTGATTAGTTATACATAATGAGAATCTAGACATTATTGGCAAAACTGAGGCATGGGTTAATGAAGAATTATATGGAGACTCTTTCAGGAATATGAAATGGCGAATATTGACTTTTATTTATACCAGCGTATGAGAAAGAGGGTGGGGGTTTGTGGCGTTATATTAAAAGCAATATTCCAATCTGTATTAATGACTGACTTTAAAACTAATCTTGATATTGAATCTATGGGTAGATATCCTATGTTCAATAAATCATATATGATAGGGGCATTTTATGCCCTCCTAAAGTCAAGAATTAGATTTTGCGGAAACGTTGTGAAGAAATTGAGGACACGCAGTGCCCAGTAAAAGAAAAAGGTATAGTCATAATGGGTGATTTTAATTTTCCTGGCATTCAATGGATTCTTGTCTAATACTGGACGCAATAGTAGTTCAGTATTTTATAAATTTGTATACAGATAAACTTTTAAGCCAGATGGTTATGAACCCACAAACCGTTATGCACTATTGAATTAATATTACAAACGATGAAATATGTGGATGAAGTAGGAGTTGAGGGAACTAGGACTTAGTGACATAATAGATAATCTAGATTTAAATATTAATGTGATATCTGGCCAATTGTGCAAGCTAATAAGGAAAAATTCCTAGATTTACGAAATGGCGATTTTACCCAAATTACGAGACATCTTAGTATAACTGACTGGGCTAAAGAGTTTAAAGACAAACTGTTTTATCATGTGGAACGTTTTATAGCTAATTTTATGAATTGTTCAGTCAGTATGTTTTAAAAATAAACCAATTAGGGTGACGAAGAGAAAACCTGTTTGGTGGATTAGAGAGACTAAGAGATAAGAGATAAATTATGAAAAGCAATAGATGTTTTAGATATATTCCAAGGTAGTAATAGGGAATGATGATTTTAGATACTTATAGGAAAATGAAACGAGACTTATCCAGTAATAAGAAAGGCAAGAGAGAGGCAGAAATTAACTAGCTAGGAAATAGTAATAAGGACCTGAAGAAGTTTTTTAGCTTTTATAAATTTAAAAAGTAAGAAATAGGACAATTGGTCCAAATTAAATTTATTGAAAATTTAGTAAGTTCAGATAAGGAGTTGGTCAACATTTTCGAATGCTTATTTTGCTCAGTGTTTTACTGAGGAAAGATTAGATATAGTTGAGACTATAATCAGTTCTGTTGCATGTACAATAGACTTATCAGAATTTGAATTTGGACGTAAAAGATATTTAAAGTTTACTTTTATCAAATTGATCCAAGTAAAGCTGCAGGCCTGATGGTATATATGGTAGATTTGAAAGAGGGTAGTCCTAGCATTGCAAAGGCACTGTTATGTGATTTTAAGCGAACTATAACATTTGGTGAGGTACAGATGACTGGAAAATGGCATATGTGCCTATTTATAAGAAAGTAGTAAGGAAGATTTGGAATTTTATAGCAGTTAGCTTACATCTCTGGTTGTAAAGGTTCTGGAAAAGTTACTGAAGGTCATATAGGGAAATATTAGAAGATAACAGGTATTGTATACTCCCCAGCACGTTCAGAAAGGTAGGTCATGTCAGACAAACTTTTAGAATTTATGGAATTCATTCCTGACTGCATATTGACCATGGAGATCCAGTTGATATTATATAGTTTTAGACTTTATCAAAGCTTTTGATAAGTTCCCCACATAAGTGATGAAGAAGATATTTGCAATGTGGTATAGGTGAGTGGTACATGGTTGGATTAAAGAAGCTGTTGTGGAATAGAAAACAGTGTGTTAAACTAAAAGGAAAAGTCATCATGGAAAATAGTGAAGAGTGGTGTCCCACCAGGGTTTCCAGTGCTTGGTGCCACTGTTGTTCTCATGTTATAATAAATGATTTAGACATGGATTAATGCAAGTTCTAAGTTTGAGAGATATCAAAGTGCCACTCAGTTAGGAAGAGTGAGGTCTAAAGATTCAAATGATCTTGATAAACTTCTTTGTGGGCAGATAAGTGGCAAATGAATTTTAATAGTAAAAAGTTGTAAGGTTCTTCACCTAGTTTCTCAAATAAAGATTTTAACTACGATATGAATGGGGATTGCTTTGAGTCTTGTGACCAAGAAAAAGATTTAGGGTGTGATTATAAACAGTAATTTGAAAGTACTGAGTAGCTAATCAAGCACGAGAATAGAAGCTAATAAGATGCTGGCATAAAATCGCATGTTGTTTACAAGAGCAAGGAAGTAATAAGTAACTATATAGATAGTATGTTAGGGCAATAATAGAGTATTGTGCACCAATTTGGGGCCCTTATTTAAAGAAAGACTTGATATGCTAGAGAGAGTGCAACGTAGAGCACAAGGATGATTTCTGGGTTTTGAGGTAATGCCATTTTCGTGCACCGAAAATTTAGAATGTTTTCGTAGAGCAAGGCGATTTTTCTCAGAGGGGAACATGATACAAGTCTATACAAATTTTTACACTGTTGATAATACAGAGACAATAATTCTTCATAGAGAGCACGCGGGGAGACCAGGGGGCATAACAGAAAATTAAGAAGAAAGCATGCCATCTTGAATAAGAAACATGCATTCAGTAATAGGGTTAATATTTGGAATGGTTTGCCACAGAAAGTTGTTTGAGTGTGACTCGATGGCAACATTTAAAAAAAAGGGTTGGATGGGTATATGGATGGGTGGGTATCATACTAGTTATTTTAGAAACCAAAATTGGCTGTTATTTAGTACAGTAGATTATTAATGTTATAAGCTAGTGATGGTATGACCAGTAACTTAGTTATAAGGCATGATGGATGGTTTTGGGTATCATATATCATTTTTTTTTGACTAACAAAATGGGTGGTTTTAAGTTTACATGAATTATGACAACCCTAGGTGCTCTTTGTGATTTGCATGAGAGCATGTTGTTGTGGGTTTGACTGGACATCTCGATTGGTCATATGGCTTCTTACGTGGTCCTATTTCTTATTTCTTATAAATTAAAAAAAAACACCAATAATAATAGCTATAATAATAATGAATTCATTTGAAATTCTCCGCTCCTACTGCCTTACGAGTAAATTTCTATGATACCGACGGACGAATGACGTCATTTTATTTTTTTTTTTACCGTCAACTTATAGAGAGCGGGCTGTTCTACCTATAATAATCGATAAAACAATCGATAATATATATGAACTTTTCGCTCTCTTCCGTTAAATATTAGACAATGTGGTGCTTGGTGCAAGTTTGTTTGAAATTTTTTGTATAAAGTGTGTCTGATTTCTGATTATTGAATATTAATTTTATATATTTTATTTAAGTGGTATTAGCATTATATACATAAAATTAAGTGAATAATGCATAATGGAGTAATTGTAGATCTTATATTAAAGAAAAACGCTTTAAAAACTTATCTAATAAAACGACAGCTCTATTTTAATAAAAAATATAGCCCTAAGAAATTACTCAAATGGAATGTGATTTAAAATTAATATTTGGTAAATAATATGAAAAGCTTTCATACAAATAATTAGGTACGTATTATAATTATTAAATATGTTTTCGATGTTTCGTTAGCTTATATATTATATACTATATATTTAATTTTATATATATATATATAATATAATATTATATATTTATATATATATTATATATTATATATATTATAATATATATATAATATATATATATATATATATATATATATAGTATATATAAAATCTGCCTACCCAAGTGTATTCTTCCAGGTAAGCCACGATATTATATATATAGTTATTATAATATATATATATATATATATATAAATATTAAATTATTATTTATATCTATATATTATAATATATATATATATAATACTATATATATTATATATATTATATATATATATTATATATATATATTATTATAGTATATATATTATTGATTTTATTACGTAAACTTTTATTAACTTTGATAATTATTATATATATATATATATATATATATAGTATATATATTATATTATATCATATATATATTTCATATATATAATATATATAATATATATATAATTTATATATATATATATGTAGAATTTTGCAGTTGGGCACTACTTTCCATGCAGAAGGTAATATGACTTATCTTCTTCAATAACATTTTATTTGCTCAGAGGGAGTCTTCTAACTTTAATACAACCCACTAATAAGAAAACTATGAAACATCACATCAACAATTAGCAAATTATATCATGGAAATAAATGAAAATGTGATTAACTATACTAATATTAGTAATTAGTAATTTCTCATCAATTCAAACTCATTAATAATAAACTCTTTGTTAAGCAATGAAACGGTTTGTGGGAATTTTTACATTAATAATAGTTTTAAAATAATACAAGCATCTCATTTTTTATATGTTATAAATTTATGTTCAATTTCCACCACAAATTAAAGTGCTTTATTTTTTCCATATATAAATGTGATGGCTAAAAATGTGTTTATTTTTACGCTCTTATCATGATATAGTTGATAATACATATTTAACGTTACCTCTACATACTATATCAATTATCAGTACATATAATGATAATCTCTCTTTCAATTGGCTGCAAAACTGTCACACGAGAAAAATATTAAGATATAATTCTGTATAAAACTTAAGAGATAGACACATAAGTATTAATCATAATTATATAATTATATAATTATATTGATATATATATATATATATAAATATATATATACTATATATATATATATTATATATATATATATATATAATATATATTATATATATATATATTAATTATTATATATATAATATATATATATATATTCTATTATATATGTATATTATATATATATATATATTATATATATACTATATGTGTGAGTGGTGGGTCAACATATTAATTTGCCACAATTAAACTAGACTAGCTTTTAATAATTTCTTGACATAATAAATGGAACATTTACACTGGAAATTTTTTAAGGTTATATTAAATCATATAATATATATACATTATATATATATATAAATATATAATATATATATATATATAATATATATATCATATTATATAGTATAATTTAGTATCAAAAGCACTGAGCAAGGCTTCTGCCTTCTGAGAAGGGCGGGCAATCTCGCGAGAATACAGGGTTGTCTTGTACTTTCTCGGTCGTTTGCAATGGAGGTAGAAGGTTGCTAAACGTGACCTCATCTAAGTTTTAGAAACGAATAAATCGTTTTTGAATTATAAAAGTACTGTACGTACTATAAAGCTCTCCCCCTTAGAGAGAATCTTTACTGTTAAAGATTGATTTCATAGAATAAGTCACGTGATTTTCAGAAGAAGTAATAGTTCGATGTGTTAGGAAAGAGGCATAGGGAGGTCTGCGGAGTAGAACAATCGTTGGACAGGAGATTGGGGAAACTGGGTCGAGATCTTATCCGAACCAGGTTGTTGGAAGGTACATCTTCAGGTGCTAGTTGTTATTTGGACGTTGGATTTGGGATGGCTGAAGTGGGATGCTTTCAGTTTGTGTCGGCACCTTTGGCACGCACAGTTGGCAAAGGTATACTCTTTTGGTCCAACGAAATACGCGATGACAAGAACCACGAAGAAGAAGATGGTTCCCGAAGTTCCTCCTCCAATATATGGGATGATTGTTAATTTGTGGGAATACGGTGTAAAGGATGATTGATTATTTTAAATTGATTCTAGTCTTTGGTTCCATATTTCTTTTCAGGCTTTGAAAATTGGAAACAAGACAGAAAAAATGTTTAGGTAAAGCAAGTGAGATAAGAAGTTTAAATAAAACGTGATCAGATAGAAATCAAGGATAGAAGTGTTATATTTTCTCTTAGTGAATAGGATTCTTAAAACTGAAACTTAGAGGAGATGAAAGCACATCCGTGAGGAATAGTAAAGACATTAGTCATAGAAATGCTGGATAGAATTGGGTTTCTCACATGCAAATTGAAGCCCTAGTTTTTTCTGAAAAAGAAATAATGGTAAATGTCCAAAGCAAAGTATAAGGTTTTACGGTTTAATTAATTCTGCGTAGGGCAATCGAAAAATCATTGGTAAAAATTTAGGATTAACGCTAACAAACAAGATGATCGTCATGGAAGAAACATTGGACTGGGACAAACAGCTAGTGGCCTAAATGTGAAGAGATCATGTGTGATCCTTAAGAATAGGTGTATCTCGATTCCCATAATTCATCAAAGAAATTAGTTAAGACATTAAGCATTAAATATAGAACAGTAAAAGCCACATGGGCCTATCGAGACTGTCCAGTCAACCCACTACCAAACATCCTCATGCAAATCCACAAAGCACCCTAGTGGCTTGTCAATATTGTAGTGCAATCCACCAATTTGGCTTTGTCAAAACTAAATGATATATGGTATATATATATGATACCCAAACATCCAACATGCATTAATACTAAGTTAATGGTCACCATGCCATCCTAAATTAATACTACTATAACTAAAAACCCGCCAATTTGGCTTCGTCAATATAGTATATGATACACAACCCATCCATAAACGAATCCAACCCTTTCTTAAAATGTTGCAATCGATCACACTCTAACAACCTCCTTTGGCAACTATTCCCTAAAATTTAAAACCTATTACTGGATGCATGCTTTCTTATATCAAGATGGATGCTTTCTTTCTTATTTTCTATTATGCCCTGGTCCTGTCATGTTTACATGAAAATTTAATTGGTCTCTGTATTAATCTAATATGATGTAAAATATTTTGATAGCAATTGTATCTGTCACTCTGAGAAGCTTTCTATCAGAAAAATTCCCTAATCTTCACTCTAACCTCTAGCTCTTACCTCAAACCAGAATCATCTCTTGTTGCTCACGTGCACTCTCCTCTATGCATATCTAGTTTTTCCTTTAAAATAAGGGGCCCAAACTTGTGCCACAATAATCTATTACTGGCCTAAATAGCTATTATACAGTTTACATTCTTACTTCCTACTCTTGTAAACAAACATTGCGATTTATTATAGCACAGCAATCTTATTACTTTTATTCTGCTTCAAAACACTGATTAGGTACTTTTCCATTAACTGATTTAATCACACTAAATTGATTTTCTTTGGTTACAGAACTCAAGCAATTCCCATCATATCAGTAAGTTAAAACTTTTATTTTGGATAACCTGTGGAAGAACCTTACACTTTTTACTATTAAAATTCATTTGCACTTATCTGCCCCATTATTTGGGTCGTTGTACATAACTGAACTAAACGATTGATTAAAGGATAGGATGAGTAGGAAAGAGATATAAGTTTAACAGATAAATCTCTCTCTGAGATAAAAGGAATTTAAATGTGAATTAGTTGTAGGGGCTAGCGCAGATTGATTAGTCGAAGAGTAAGTTAAGAAGTTTGGTAACACTTTTTTGTTTCTAGAGGAATGACTGTGTGTAGCGTTAGTTCTTTGTTTCATTTCTAGTAACATAAGGCATTAAGAAAAGCGAGAGAAGAGTTGCGAGTTGAGTGATCTTATTTTTAGCTAGTTGGAGCGGAGGTTATACCAACTGGGTGGATTTTTATGTACTATTAGAAACGGTTGTTAATAGATTTATTAACAGACCTTTGATTCATTTGGTTTATTATGTTGTGCGTGGCACTTAAACAGTTTGGAACCTATTAATTTTGTAATCCATCAGTAGTAATAATTAAAATACGAATATTCGCTTTAACTGTTCCTTTAATTCGGTTATCAATAAATTTGAAGTAAGAGGCATAATTACCTAAGATGTTGATTTTCTTTCGGAGTAATTTTACCTGTTTGTTGAACAGATCATTTTGTATATAGAGTAAATATAAAAATTGTCAATGTAAATTGTAGATATGGGTACGCCGGTTGTTGTTTGGAGTGTGGTTGAATTAGTTTCATTAGTTTACGTATTGAGTCTCCCTTTAAGTAGCTTTTTAAAATTGTTATCTAGTCATTCCAATTCCCTTTTGTTTCATTTACTTTTGAAGGGTCTAATTTGAAGCATAAATGTGGCGAAATCAAATGACTAGACGTCATATTCGCAAGACTATGTTGAGATAGATATTGCTCACATTTCTAAATTTGAGGTTAGATTTAGGTTAGTCTATAAACTTCCAAGGAATATTTTTGTTAGCTACTTATATTTTTTTACTTTTGTTAATTCTCTTTATATTCACACATAGTGCTATTTCAAAATAAAAAGCCTGGTCCTTAATTAACTACTGGCCTTAGAATAAAATCAGCTCTGACATATGTTACGAAAAGTAAATTGCTAAACTAATACTAATTGCCCAAATTTTTTAATAAGAGCTTATAAGTTAAATTTAAAGTTGAAGCTGTAGTAAAAATAATATAAGGAAGAGATTAAAACCAGAATTTATGACCAAGAATAGGCGAAAGGTCCAACTATATTTATTGGAACCAATGAGACTTTCTCCTCTTCTTTCTCTTAACTGAATCTCTTCTTTCTGATTTTTTTCTCCGACAGACATTTTTTGATTCTTAAAACTTTCTATGTAAGTCTTTGCTATATACTCACTCTCCCTTACATTGACATACTGTACATACTTGTTCCTACCATCAACACAATATATCATTAACACCTGCCATCAACATTCCCTAATTCCCTATTATTATTTGTAGTAGTAGTAGTAATAATATAACTTTTACATGATTATTGTTAACTTATTATGAAAATTATTTGTTTATTAATATAGATTTAAATACT
>JABUQX010039197.1:0-15000 GCA_015478945.1 Trachelipus rathkii
AACAGAGATATTGCTAATAATAAACTACTGTAACAGAACTAAATAATAACGCAATTATACTATATTTATAATCTCTTAGGCTTTTCTTTAACTGATCTCATGATATATACCCACTTTTTCGTTTACGTAATATTTACTCACTCACCAGCACACGCTAGTATATACCTACGCACTATATATAAAATCATATGCTTAATACTACTAAACCGTTATAGACTTCTCATCTCAAATTATATAATATCTATTGTCTACAAAATATAGATATAAATACTATACTCAAAAAGTATGTTATTATGTATATATATATATATATATATTAGAGTAACGACTAATATATCAAAATTAATTAAATATTGTCTCTTTTATTTAACTACTAGCCTACAACTATATACTTAATAGTTTCTTATCTCCTTTAAGCACATATTTCTCACCCTTATCACTCATTATACTCCTATATATTGTCCTTTATAATTATATATATATTATATAATCTGCCACCATTATTGTACCTTATCTTATTTCTTCACTTATGAATCGGTTCTTTGTTTTCTACTATCTATACTTTCCTTCGAGAATGAAATCCCCTTCTACCTTCTATTCACCCTCTCGGACCCCAAAAAAATAAATCAGAACCTTCCACCATATAATAGTCTTTCACAACCCACAAAAACACAACTAGGGTGGGAGTGTATGAGCCAGGCGCTGCTCGACACTGATACCTACTGCTCTAACACATTCAAACAGACTAATGAAGAAGAAATAACCTTTCTCGCATCATTAGTCATATAACGAAAGCTCTCAGGTATCAATTACATATCGCGCAGGTCCCTACCTCTTCCACTCTCCACCATCTTCCATCCACAAATACACCTCGGACATCCTTGTTCCAGGCTCAGCTTCTCTATACCTTCATTAATATTGGCAACGTACAACAACTCGTCAGCACGTTGAATAATCAATCTCTACTCACACTCTAGCAAGAACTTCAACTTACTCTAATCTATTCAATTTATCCATATGTCATGTACATACACTTCAACGATAACGCATCCCTCTAATAATACAAATTTTATTTCTTAGTATAACTAAGCTCATTTGAGTATATACCAAAGTACCTTACTAATACATAATTCACTCTATCACACGTCTATTGCAAGTCCATTATTCTAAACAATATTATATATATATTATAATCAATGAAATAAAACCTAATAAAATCCTCTGTAATACCTAATACGTAAGCAACCTACCCAACTATTCCTTTATTCCATTGTTATTCTAATCATAATTTAACAACCTATTATCCTCCAACTATCACTCATCCTCTAATTACATCTCATAACTACTATAATATACATGATAAATAAGTAAACAGTGAGTTGACACATTATATAAATATAATTAAATGACTAATTATTTTTTTGTGTGTATATTTTCTATAAATATCTAAATATATATATACACCCCATATTTATTAAAAAAATAATATATTTTGTGATTATTACTTATTATTGAAAATAGTATTACTAGTAATAATTTACCATAATTTGATCTATATATATAATAATGAGAATATGAGTTGTAATAGAAATTATAGTTAGGAATTATATGTTAGATAAAATTATCAATAAGAATAATGAGTACTATGCGTAAAGTATAGTGATATGTAAATTATGGAATGGATTCTGGTGAAAATTGTATTTTGGATAACTAAAATAAGCTAGTTATATTAATGGTTAGTGAGTATATTCAGTGAGTTCTATAAGTGGATTAAACGAGAGCATGTATAATAAAGTAATACCTATTATTACGGTATAGGGTTAAGTATAATAGTGCTCATTAGTATATAGTAGTGAGTAGTGAATTATAGTAGAATATAGTTTAACGTTAGTAATTAGTTTTTACTCCTTCAGTAGGTAACAGTATAATTAATATGTATATATTATAGTTATATATTATTATTGGATATCAAAAAAATGATAGATTATGAGAATACTGTAGTAATAAAATCTATGTATTGAGTAGAAAACTGAAATATATATAATAGATGAATTGAATGCATTTAAAACTATAATTTGTCAAAATGTAAGTTTTTGATCCGAAATTATTTAAAGTCAAAAGATATTGAAGAAATGTTGATGAAATTTTAATTTGAACTAATCTATTTGTTTGGTGAATACTGTTTTTCCAAATATTACCAGAAAAGACTGATGAGAGAGAGTTTAGAATAGGAAGTTTTGGGATTAACCAATTGCAGAAGGGTTACTATTGGCGAGATATATGAATTGCCTGGACCATATCTTTAAGTGCAAAGATATAGTCGTAAGAAATGTTTACATTTACTTTGAACAATCTTAACAATTGAAGCATGTGATTATTATATTATTATTATTTATGTAATACGCTTTATTAAATATATATTTAGAAATAGAAATATATTTAATTATAGTATGCCGATTTAAAACAATCGTTAAATTAATTTATGGATTTATTATAATATTTATTAAAGTTGGTGTGAAGTATAGTTGTGGATAGTATTTGATTTAATTTAGTTCTCGATTTATGGTTTATTTACTTATATATATTTGGTAATAGGTTAATATCGTGTAAATTAGTAATAATTAATTAGAATTTTGATATGTATTATGTATTTGAATTGTAATGTAATTATTAGGATTATTGTTATTATTTTTATTGATTTGAGTGAGTGTGAGTATTGAGGAAAATGTGATTATTAAGAATGTTATTAGTGGATATTATTATGTAGTGCCTATTGCTTATTTCAATTAATGTATTAAGTGTTAATGCAATTTTTATGGAGATCTTCTAATTATGGACCGTAAAATCTGTGTTAGATCTTAGGTCACGGATTGATATATTGAGAGGAAGGAGAAGTTTATAGACACCAGGTCTGCTTCGCTCCTTCAAAAATTACAGGAATAATACACTATTTGAACCATGTTAACTTTATAGAGTTATTATTCGTAGGCCACTTTAAACAAAAAACTGAAAACTACAAGCAATGAAAAATGAAGTCATGTTGGATGGTTAGCAATTTGAACAAGTACCTGAAGTTTAAATATTTAGATATGATGAGAGTATGAGTGAACACGGAGAGAACGAAATGACGCAGATGTAGTATTAAAGTTGTGAATGGTAGGAAGGTGGCTGGTGAAATTAAATCATTGGTGGGTACAAAGGAACTAAGTCTCGAGTGTGCTAGGTTTTGCATGAGGGACATGTTATCCTTTTTAAATGTATGTATGAAACTATGGTACAGAGTAAGAGGTTAATCTCAGGTACACATGTGTCTATGGGACAATCTTAGGGTGTGTTAGGTGTGAGAAGAGGTAAAATGAAGGAATGAAAGGCATAAATGAGAATAATAAAGGCGCAAATGAGAATAAACGAGTGCATTGAGATGATTTGTGTAATATGTAAAGGATGGATGAGAGTCGATTGGTTACGGGAATCTCTAGTGGTGAGTGTGCTGGGAATTGACCGGCTGGAAGACTGAGAAAAAAAAAAGTGTACTCGAGTTCTAGGTAAAAGGATAACTAAACACTTATATAGTGCAATGTATGTTAATAAAATTAGTTATACGTTTTTTTGTGACTGATGATTTGACATTGTTAATTTGATGCTTGCCCAACGCGAGGAACTTGTTTCTACTGACTAATGAGCTTATCTTCAGTTCGCATACGCCATGATCGTATTTAAAATAGAATAGTTAATATATTGTAATATTAAAAATGTTAATTTTAAGTATTTTTTACTTTTATTTAGGAGGGGAGCGGAAGGGGTGCTCTTCAAGAGTTGAAAAAAGACGATGTAGGTTACAATTTTATCCTAAGAAAATATAAGATTTCATAGACTAACTAGTCATGTCTTTGCTCTTTTGTGAAGAATACAGAATACATTAAAAATTATAAGATAGCTGAGCTATAACGGCATAGTAAAAGTGTCAGTGTGAATGTCTTTGGCAATCTGAAAAAAACTAGCATATTATTACCTGTCGCTTTTAGACGACGTTAGCTCCAAAGTCTGCCTCTAGCAGGCTTAATCTGAGTCCTGAAGAATAGCACTCCAACCTGGGGCTCGGGGCTGTGTTGCTATTTAAAGAATATATATGTTGTAGATGAAAATGCAATTTATTTTCTGTTTGGGGGGTGGCCCCCCTCCCTCTTCTATACAAGACGCAAAAGAGCTGTCCACTGATTTCGAGTGATAGCGTGCGACCATATTTAGGATAAGGCCTGACATATGTTACTGGCGCAGAGTCTTTTAATGCAAAATTGGTAATGTAAATTAGAAACAATATAATTTTCAACAACACTATAAAAATTATATTATAAAGAAGAAAAAAATATTTTTCTGATAAAAATCTACATCTAACGCGTAATTTGATTAATATTTATAACTAAAACTTATTTTAGAAAAAATATCTAAAGTGAGAATAGTTGTCTGCTATTCTAGTCATTTGAGATTTTTGTTAAATATCATTCTCCTTATTCTCTTGAAGCAAATTTATATTTTCTTTAAATTATGAATGAATACTTATAGTAAATTTTGAAGTTAATTAACGTTAATACTTATAAATTTACATTTAATAGAAATTTATCCACAAATTGTTAAACATAAAATGAAAAACGCTAAAACATTTATAATATTCACATCACTAGATTTTCCTAACGTTTTGAACATTTGAATATATTACATAAAAATATTTGGAGAAATCAAAAATTCAAGACCTATGTTTCTAACTGGAGAAAAGTGTCTCATTTCTTATTAAACGAATTAATTTAAATCGAAAACAAAAAACCAATGTAAATTTGCAGAGAAATTGTGCAAAATTTCAGATGATTACTATATAATATATCAGATTTGTAGTTGAATGAAATTAATCTTAAAAAAGGAATTGCAATTCAAAGCCAGTGTATACCAAATTAAATTTAAACTTTTACAATTTCATTTTTATTTTTTTTATGCAAAACAGAAAAGCTTCTAAATATTTAAAAAAGAAAAAATGAAACAGAATAAAATATTTAAAAAAAAATAAAGTTAATAACATTTCTAAATAAAAAAACAAAAAAAAAAAAAAAATGAAAAAATAATTTTTTTAATTTTCTTAAATACATATTTTGAATTATTATGAAAGTAGCTTATAGAAAATTATAAGAAGAAGAAAATACTGAAGGTCGAAAGGAATTTTTCTTTTAGAGTGAAAATACATTTTGACTTGCTTTTTATATTAATTTTAAATATAACAAAAGTAAATGATTAAAAATTTCTAAAAAGCAATTTTACACATAATAAAAGTATAGCTCGTGAATACTCTTTTGAATTATACAAATGCAAATATCAAACCTACATTAATAGTAAAAAAAATTAAATTTCTATTAATTTTTTCAGAAGAAAATATATCAGAAATCTTTCTACCAAACTTTTAAGCGTGTCAAATGCAGTTAAATTTTTTAAAGGTTCTCAACTCAATGAACTCCGCACAAGCATTCAGTTTTAACTTACAACCCAGAAGAAAAGAAGAATGAGAGAAGAAGAGAAAGAAGAAGGAAGAAGGAAGAAGGAAGAAGGATAGAAGAAGATAGAAGAAGAAAAGAAGAAGAAAAAGAAGAAAAGAAGAAGAAGAAGAAGAAGAAGACAAAAGAAGAGAAAAGAAGAAGAAGAAAAGAAGAAGAAGAGAAGAAGAAGAAGAAGAAGATAGAAAAGAAGATAGAAGAAGAAGAAGAAGCAAAGAAGAAGAAGAAGAATAGAAGAAAAGAAGAAGATGAAAAAGAAGAAGAAGAAGAAGAATGCTCTTGCATTCTGTATTTGATTGGTGATAGAATAGAAAGATAGTGAGAAATATATAATGGAAGAGTACACAATTCGTGGGTCGTTGTATCCTATGACGAAAGGAGATAAGTATATATGGTTAAGTCCGGATATAGAATGATGAAGTGGAAGAAGAAGAAGAATAAGACAATTCACAAGAAAAAGTATATATATATCTAAGTTTAGTGCAATAATAATTTAAAATGTAATTATCTCCATAATATATTATATACTATATATGTTATTTATATATATATATATTATATAAATTATATATTATATATTATATTATATTATAGTATCATATATATATATATATATATATATTATATTATATATTAATATATATTATATATATATATATAATATATATATTATATCATATATATATATAATAATATATATATATATATATATATATATATATATATATATATACACGTAACACTCAAGTCTAACCTCTTCACTTAAAACACATTCTTCTGAAAATCCACCTAAATTTTCTTTATTAAGCCCTACAACTCTAAGACCTGGAGTTAAAGTTTGAACCTCTCCCCCTACTTCAAGAACTTCACCACAGATTTCAAATCCAGGAACAAAAGGGAGCGATATTTTATGATCATATCTGCATGAGGGAACAAAAATTATAATTATAAATTTGTGGTAACCATAAAGAACATATTGTGAATTATAGTGTTCTTTGTGGCTTACAAGAAATGACCAACAGTCTACGCAATCATCAAAAAATCATCAAAATTATTAAGCGTTAAATCAGACATCTAAAACTTACTTATTTTCTACCATTAGTAAATCAGAAGCATTAACACCACAACTATGAACTGCTACACGAACCTAAGTGAAAAAAAAAAAAAAATTATATAGTTGGTTAAGCAAATTAATGTAGGCTCTTAATATATTGAATTTCAAATGAAAATCAGAAATGTACAGTCTAAAAATATATATATATATATATATATATATATATATATATAATATATATATATATATATATATTATATATATATATATAATATATATATATATATATTATTATATATATTATATTATATGAGTTATAATGATAATATATATATATATTATATATAATCAATATATATATATATATAGAACTATATCGATATTAAATAATAAAAAATAGGGTAACTACAATATATATATATATATATATAGATCAAAACAAAACTAAACAAATTTAAGAATACTAATTAATTTTCTTTATCTGAGAAATGATGCAAAATATTACTTCTTTAGATTTTAATTTTTTCCTTTTCAATTCTTCAATTTGAAGAGAAGTTCCATATTCTTTCAAAATTGCTGCTTTATACGATGAAACTGATCTTATATATTTAAAGGCATGAGGATTCTGATGTGTATTAGATAATAAAAGTTTTGAAGGAGGATACAAATTAGAGATACGTAAACTATGTCTAAGATTATGAAGTACCCTAGCCATTATTTAAACAAATTCAAAGCAATCTGCAATCATAAAACATTCCATTAAAAATATGTAGAATACATGAGAATCTGTAAAAATAAATCAAAGAAAAATAGTGAAAGATTCCCTTTCATCACTGTAAAACCAACTGCTTTGCAGATTTTTTCCTAAAGATATTTAAATGACTGTCAGAGAACTCAAAGTTTTCCATATTTCCTTCTACAAATGGTAGATTTTCTTAGATAGTCCCTATTTTATACCCTACCAATATGAGAGATTAAGTCTCGACCTAATGAATGCTGTAATTTTTTTTTGTCAAAGCTTGTTTACAATAATCCAACCACCAAATATGTCTTGATTTATTACCCTACATTCCTGTTGTTAAACTTAATTCCTTACAGTGTCTTTAAATTGTCATCACAATGCCCGGACCATGTTGTCCAGGGAATCATCAGCATTGACAATAGGGTTAATTTAAACAGAATATACAGTTCAAGGTTCTCTTTTTACAGAACTTTCCATTTAGGTTGTTTGACCCTCAGGGAAATGGTTTTCAAGCCTAGAGGAGTCAATAAACTTATCTTGTCAGATAACAACAAGGAGAATAGAGCATCATATCTGCCTTATATTTCACTGTTATGGGCAATCATCAGCCCTTGTCAGAGTCTGGCATGTCATCCCTACCTCTGAGCAATTTCCCTTCTGCTTGGCTCACTTTTGTTTTGAAGATAATAATCTCCAGTAGACCTCAACTCAGAATGAAAAAACTTTTTGTTGAATATCAGAAAGAGTAGGAGTCACACTGTAAGACTGTTTTCTAACTAAAGGTATTGCCACAGATGGCAAGTCCTGACCCCATTCAATATCTTCCTATAAATTTTCCTTCTCTTAGTAAATCTAAATAATTTGAAAGAGAAGCAAATATCCTTTCTGGCTATGAAAGAGCCAGTATAATCCGCTTCTTTTGAGTATGTTTAATAAAAACTATCTACCTGATTGATAGCATTACCCACTTTATCGTTTGGATTTAGCTCCATGAAATCTCTATTTAATTAGCTCCCGTATTCAGTCATATGCCAAAGAAATTCCTTCATTAACTGTTTATCCTTTGCATTTACAGGGCACTATTTATAATGAATTGGATGATACCTCATTAAAAAAATAACATTGTGCTGCATTATTGGAGTTTACTGACATGAAAACCACTAAACCTGGCATAGTCAACTCAATAGCTCAACATATCAGGATTCCATAAACAAATGATTAGACTTTCGCTAGTCATATAATAACCCTGTAAACCATCCTGATAATTCCTGGAGGTTCACGAACCCCAGCTTGAGAGCCCTTGTTGAGGACACGAGGGTAACTCTGACTTATAAAAATTAAGTCATGACACCTTCATGAGAATAAGGTTTGTAGCCCCCAAACATTTACCCCCAGCATTATCTCTTCATCTAGCACCTCTTTAATTATATTGGGAGATTTTAATAGTCATCATTTGTTGTGGGACAAAAATGAACCTAAAGAGCTGAAAAAATGTTATTAAGTATAAATTACCTTAAAATTTATATTTGCTAAATGATTCACAGCCAACTTATGTTACTGATTGGAAAGACTATAGTTCCACTTTGGACTTTACATTAGTTAGTGAGGGATTGATAAACAAACTAAACTGGTGTTTATTAACATCTGCCTAGGACTGATCATTTCCATTGAAACAAACCCATACATCATCCTAGGACTTGTCAATATCTTACATAGTATATACTAACTAGGCTACTACCAAAGAGTCATTCCATGACTAATGATGCAGTTGAGTTAACCTGCCCATCTCAGATTTGCGTGAAATTTGGTATATAGGGTTTTTCACTAAAATACATGCGAGGTCAAATAAAAAAAAATTTGTGCAAAAAATGGTTTTCCCATTTATCTGTGAAAATTTAGGACCCCCAAAAACCACCCCACACTCTTGAAACTCATTTACCATGTGAAAGGATGTCGAGATAGCCCACCACATATATAGTCCTATTAGAGAACTTCAAAGTGAAATCATCAGTGGAAAAGACAACTTACTCTACTAATTAGGAAAAAGTTTAATTTTTTGTCTTAGGAAAAGGAAAATGTTTTTGTCTTCCGATGAATTTTTACAATAATGAATTTTTATAATTTAAAAAGACTCTCCACAAACGAATGAAAACTTTTTTTTTTTTTACAAGGAAACTAAACTATACAGTGAATAGCTCTGATTAAAAGAGATATTTTTGGATCATCGATTTGTAGTCCCCAACAAATCACAGTGACTATTAAATCTCAGTTTTACAAAAACATTAATTGAACTTATAAAAATGTAAAGTGTCTTTAAATGAAATAATTTAAGTGTAGTCCAACCAAGTTAAGCGCCAACCTTAATTTTAATAACCTTACAAGGTAACCAAAAATGTGCATAATCAGGAATTTTTGACAAACTTAAATGACATAAATTCTTATCACCATTTTTTTTTTTCAGATTATTGCTTTGTTCATACTAAATTTATAAACAGATCTCTATAGATGGTTGGTTATTTAATGTAATATTAAATTAATAAAATTAATAATTTTAAAAGCAAAATGACCAGACACCATAGCGACCCTCTGTCAATACATAAAACCAAAATTTCAAAAGATCGGAGAAAAATAAGTGAAAATCTTTCAATGAAATGCAAAGGAATATTATTACCGCCTGAGACATGGCTTTGCTGTAATTGCCAAAAGAAAATTAAAAAGAACCCAAAAATACTTCAATGCAATGTTGTGACAAATGAAAAAAGTACAAGCTCTGAGTCTGAAGGTTCGATCCCTTCTTTTGAAGCAGACAATGTGGATGATGATTTTGATAAAAGCTCAGAATCTGTGAAGAATATTCTTGGAGAACTTAAGAGTATCTCCTGTAAAACGCCGTAAGTTTGTTATCAATTTAACAAATTTTAAGTTGAGCATTTACTTTTAAATTCACAATGTTTTTAATTAGTTGTTAATATTTATCTTACACATATCATGGCACTTGCCAAAAATATATTAATTCAGCTAAATTCAGATGACATTTTTATAGTCTGTTTCTTGACGTTGATTTAATATTATACATATTATTAAATATCTTGTTATCATATAGTTTTATAATTGTGTAGCGGTACGAACCATTTTTAAATTAAACCGAAAAGATAGAAAAATTGTATATTTAAATAACTAAATCTATTAACTGATATCTCTTTATATACTGGTATATATATGGTCATCCATGTCAAGTGTACCTGAATTGGAAATTGTCCCGCCCTTACCTTCTTCAAAATTATGAAAAACTATACAATAATATTTCTTTAATTGTATATTTAGGAAAGCTATGCCAAAATTTTGCGATTTCCCCAAGCTTGCATTCTTCAATTTTAGTATGGTTTCTGCAAATGATGAATGTCTTGATTTTAACTTTTGATTGGTCATGCTCAAGTGACAATATGATTTGATTTAAAAATTTAGAATTTTAATTTCAATCTAGAGCTGAAATTTGGTTACAAACGTATAATAATTGTAATTCAGAATATGTTATTGGATTTGATCCATCTTTTGTTCCTTTTGTAATCCGTTAAAAATGGATAAAAATCAATTTCAAATTTTCTGAATGTTGAAGTTGGGCCATATATTCTGTTATTAACTTACAGGAATTGAATTTAAACTGATGCTGATTGAAGTAGTCTACGACTGTAAGAGAAATATCATTTTGATGCATTTGGTTGTTAGTATTTTTTCTTTATCTCCAATTTTATTTTTTGTTTTTGCGGCAGTATTTTGGGATCTTTAGGCCTACCATACTTAGTGTACCATCTTGATTTTTTTGTTTTTGGTTTCATTAGAAAGAGGAGCTCTAGAGCTTTAAAATGAACCTATTTTATGAGGTGTTTTTTTAGTTCTTATCTGGAAATAAAATAATTTCAAAAAATGTCGTGTTATAAAATATTTTGGTTAAAAATTTTAAATTACTGTTAGTAAGAAATATATAAACATCATCAATTGTATGAAAATAGCATGTTATCATTATATTTATTTGCTCACTCCATTAAGAAAATTGTAACCAAAAAAATAAAAGAATTAATGAATAATAATTTAATGATGTATGTTTATATATATATATGAGTGATATTTTTTCAATTCTTCATGTTGAATTGCTTTTAGGGATAAATTATATTGTCTCCCAGTTTACGGCATTTATATGATCCTCTGGAATCCAGCATGTATCTCTTACATTTGGCCAATGGTAAGAAAACGAAGGACCGATGAGGATGCTATTAAGGAGTTTTTTTAGCTTTTATAAATTTAAAAATAAGAACAATAGACAAAAACAAATTAAATTTGATGAAAATTTATGAGTTCAGATAAGGAGTGGTCAACATTTCCACAATGCTTATTTTCCTTCAGGTTTACAGAGGAAAAGATTAGATTAATCAGTTCTGGAGACTAAATATCTCTTGTATAATGCATTGTTAACAAATAAATACAGATTGAATTTGACGTAAAAAGTATTAATGTGTTTAATTAGACACATTATTATCCAGGTAAAAGCTGCAGGGCCCTGATGAGATATTATTGGAACGAATTCAAAAAGGTGTAGTATCATGCATTGCAAAGCAACGTATTTGATTTTTAAGAGATCTGTAACATTTGGTTAGGTACCCAGACGACTGGAAAACAGCATGTGGTGTGCCTATTTATAAGAAGGTAGTAGGAAGATTTGGAAATTATAGGCCAGTAGCTAACATCATCTGGTTTGGAAATGTTCTGAAAAGTTACGGAAAGTCATATTAGAGAAATATGGATTAAGATAAGTTATTGCTATGGACTCCAGCACGTTTCAGAAGGTAGGTCATGTCAGACAAACCTTTTAGAATTATGGAAATACATTACTGACTGCATGACCGAGAAAATTCAGTTGATATTGTATATTTAGACTTAAGTAAAGCTATTTGATAAGTCCCCACATTAAGGCTTGATGAAGAAAGTTATTGCAATGTAGGTTATATGGATCGTTGTACATGTTGGCATAAAGAGTGGTTGCGAAATAGGAAAAAACAAGTGTTGTACATACTAATGCAATAAATCATCATGGGAAATAGTGAAGTGTTCCCACAGGTTCAGTGCTGGGGCCACTATTGTTCCTCATAATATAAAATGATTTAGACCAGCGGCCTTAAATGCAAGTTCAAGTTTTGCATGATGAACAAGTTGCAATCTTAGTAGGAATCCCAAGATGCATTAAATATCCAAAATTTCTTTGTAATAAAACTTCTTGGGTGGGCAAAAGTGCAAATGAATTTTAATAGTATAAAAGTTAGTTCTTCCATCCTAGGTTACTCATAAATTAACAGTTTTAACTACAAATTATGAATGGGGATTGCTTGAGGTCTGTGGACCAAGAAAAAGATTTAGGTGCTGATTTATAAGCAATAATAGAAGCTAGAAAAATCGCTAATAACATGCTGCAAAATAAAATTCGCGAATGTAGTTCTACCAAACGCAATGGAAGTAATAAGTAAACTGTAAATAGCTATGTTAGGGCCAGTAATAGAGTTATACGTGCAACAATTTTTGGCCCCTTTGCTTAAAAGGAAAGGACTTAGATAATAGCTAGAGAGAGTGGCAACACAACATAGAGCAAAAAGATGATTTCGGTGAGGGTAAGAGCTATGAGGAGAGCTAAGGAGTTAGAATGTTTTCTGTAGAAAAGCGATTTCCTACAGGAGACATGATACAAGTCTACAAATATTTACCATCTATGATTAATACAAACCAACACAATTTTCATAGTTAGAGCATGGACAGTACCAGGGGCATATAAGAAAAATTTAAGAAAGAAAGCATTGCCATCATTTTAAGAAAGCATGCATACAGTAATAGAGTTGTTAAAATTTTGAATGGCTTGCCCACGCTGTTATCGAGTGTGACTCATTACCACTTTAAGAAAAGTTGGAGAGGTATATGGATGGTGGGTATCATATATAATATTTAGACAAAGCCAAATTGCCGGATTTTTATTACAGTAGTTATAATGTTAGATTGCATATATGAGCCATAACTTAGGATTAATAATGCATGTGATGGCTTGTATTATCACGTTCCACAGACTAACAGTTTCTACAAAATGCCATATATATAATATAGATATATACATATTATATATTATTTATAATTAATATATATTATAATAATATATATATATTATATATATAATATAATATATATATATATAATATAATATATATATATATATATATATTAATTGTTACACAGAGGTCACCCCCGATTTTTATGATAATCACAGCAACATACACTGAAAAAATAATTAATAAAGAAATATGAAAACAAAAATCGTCACTCTCCCTTTAGGAAAAAAAAGTTACAGTCTCTCAAATTTGTTAAACCTCCCCATTAGCATTGTTATTAAAAAAAAACAAAAAAATTTTTTTTTTGAAAACCACAGATATACTCCTAAAAAATAATAATGAAGGAAATAGTGAAATTGAAAATCGGCAGGTATCTTTAGAAAAAAATTACAGCCTCTCAAATTTCTATCTTTGGACATTAACTTTATAATAAAAATTTAGTGGCCTCGGGCTCGTTTTAAGGCCATCCTAGTCAGGTTATGATAAGATTTATTAAATTCTACATAGATTTCTCTTTGCATAACCAACCAAAACCTTATCATAAACATCTACTTAGGGAGGGCCTGAAATGAGAATCCTAACCTGGATCGATCAATATTAGATCATCGACCTATATCGAAATTTAACACTCTAAGATACACTGTAAACTTTTTTCCTAGAAGAGCACAATTTTCGTTTTCTAATTATTTCTTCATATTATTTTGTAAGTGGTAGCTGAAGTATATCCATCTGATTTTCATAAAAATCGGACTCACCTCACACAGAGTGAACACCCTGCTGCTTAACAATTCACCACCTAATAATAGCGGTGAGGGCGTAAAGTATGATGAATTTGACTTACTGTAACTGTAAGCTGAAAATGTATAATTTTACTATATGTTCAAATAACATTGAAAATATAAGGCCAATGATGCTCTATTATGACTTTAAAATTTTATCTTTACTATTCTTTAAAAAAAAGTTATTGACTAAAAACTGACTTTCCATTTTTCCTCGATTTTGGGGTGAGAATGGAAACACAAGGGGGAAGAATGGATAAGCACTTTATTGCGCAAAATTAAATAGTACACAAGTAGGTATACTATTAACATATAATCCCGATACATATATTCATATAATATACAAACTTAATATATAGATTTAATATATATATATATATATATATATAATATAATATATATATATATATATATATATATATATAGGTCGGGCGTGGTGACGCAACCTTTAGGTATAACTTGTTCTCCCGACTCTCCCCTAATGCACTTTGGAATTTTTTTTTTTGTTAAATCACGACCAGAAAAGAGGTAATAACCACACAAAAAAAATAATAATGATTCCTATTACAAATATAACTATACTTTATTAAATTTGACCACAATCAACCCGATCAAGCCTGGACTGTGGAGGGTGAGCGGACCACCATTCGAGAGGGGTGACATCGGACACGTGTTTAAATTCGCTTTACGATATATTTTTCAATTTATTATATTTTAATTTTTATAATCATATAATTATATCATA
>JABUQX010039197.1:20000-21377 GCA_015478945.1 Trachelipus rathkii
TGTGTGGTCGCTTACAGCTTTTAAACCTATATAATATATATAATATAATATTAATATATGATATATATATATATATAATATATATATATATATTTAGATGCCACCGGATCTCCGTTTCCGGCTCCGGCTTGGCCGGTGTGTCGCGGCTTCTTTTATATATATCTCCGCTACGTCAGAAGAGACACTAGTCTCCGCCTTTCCTCACGCGCGTGGACCTATTTTATTTTTAAAAGTGATAGTTTTATGAAAATAAAAATAGTTTATAAATTCATTGAAAGAATAATGAGACATTAATAAATAAATTTATTAGATGAAGAAAAAATCATAGCAAAAAAGTTAAAAACATTATATTATATTATTTCTTATTATTATTTTAAGTATCATATTATGTCTTAATAACTAATATTAAAACTATAATAAATAAAATTCAATAAACGAATAAATAGGATTATATGACACCATTTACTAAATGGACTAATTATTTTAGTTTTGATAAACAACTTAAAAGGGTTTATATCCAAAATGACAACCCCTAACAAAAAATACACTCTTTGATAATTCTAGCTTTAAAAATGCAATCAGAAATATTTAAATTTTAATTTGAAAAGGAATTTTAAACTACATGCCATATCTGGACCCTCCCCCTCAATAATTTAAGCCCATGTTATAATCATCATTTAAATCTTTTAAATATTAAATCCCTCTAAGTTTTTAACAAGTTTCATCTTTTTTTTAATTTTTAAAATGAAAACAAAATACACTTACATAAGCATATATATATATAATATATATATAATATATAAATTATATCAAAATAATAATATATATATTATAGTATTATAATAGTATTATAATTAGATATATATAATATAATATATATATAATATAATTATTTATATATACGTATAATATACTATAATTAATAATATATAAGTAGAATATATATATACTATAGCTGTACACCAAATTATATATTATTTATATAAAGAAAACAAATATAACTATAAATTAAACAAGTATTACAATATATATGTAAGCTGCTCATTAAATCATCACATAGTACATATATTACTAAATGACTATATTATATATATAGTTCATGTATCAGCTGTTATTGATACTTGTATTAGCCTAGCACAATAGGAAATTTTTGTGAAAAATTCAATTTATTGTTAAGCACAAATCAGTGAAAGGAAAAGTTAAATAGCTTATGCATTCGCTATTTAATCACCATTTACTAATTATTTATAAATCATAATATCTAAATTCCTGATGAACTGATTAACAGGACTGATCATCTAGTGCTGGAGATAAGACGATTCCTTTTACTTGTAAAATATTCCTGCTGCCTAAACCAGTCTCTTGCTAAAATACACT
>JABUQX010039198.1:0-12500 GCA_015478945.1 Trachelipus rathkii
CAGGCTCTGAAAATTTTATGCCGTGACCAGCACCGCCAACCGCACCTCAAAATGGAACCGCGACCACCACCTGCCACCGCACCTTTTGGCGTCGCACAACCTCTCTTGAAATTAAGAAGTTATAATCTTAAGATTCAAGAGCTGTAGCATTGGAGCCAATGCGTGTGACGGGCGGATGTTGCTTAGGTGGAAGATAGAGAGTGGAAAATAGAGAGATAGAAATCAGTGTTAAGAGGGGGTGTGGGGGGAAAAAACAGGGGTTAAAGGAGAGAAGAAAGTTGGGAAGGAGGTGGAGAGTGGTGGGCAGTGGAAAGATAATGAAGGTGATGAGTGCGGGGGTAAGCGGATATGTATAGTCGGCGAGTGGCGAACCGACCCGGGGGAACCGAGAAAAAAAGGTGTGGTGGTGAGTCCAGCAACGAGTGGAGGAGAGAAATCGAGGGGTGCGGAGAGGCGAGAAAGAAAGGGAACGTGAGAACAGGTGAAGTGGCCGGGGAGAGGGAGGGTGAAGGGTGTTGCCACGTGAGAAAGCTAGGGTGCAACTTATAAAACGGACAGGACTCTCCCGAGGAGGGTCATGCGCAGGCAGGAAGCTTTGAGGGAGTCGGACGGCGAGGGATGGTGCCACGAAAATGAAGGGGAGGAGGGCGGTAAGGCGGGGTCTTCGAGCGGGTGTGCGGACTCCGGGGCATGGTTTCCTGTGTGTGACGTCGTGCGTGCCTGAGGGCATCGGTACGGCCACCAACCACGTGACTCCAGGGAAAGACAGAAGGCAGATAACAGAAAACAGAACTAGTGTTAGTTAAGTAAAAGGAAATGTAAAAGGAAGTTAAGTAACTTTAAAATTTCTAGAAAATTATATATAATTAATATATATACTAAGATTGTATAAGCAGGCTTTAGCAGACAGAAAGAATTTAGAGGGAGAATTAATATTATTATTATATAATGATTATTCTCAAAATTATTCCAAATCAATATATGTGTTTATATAATTTTATTTATTTCTTAATTAATTACCAATAATAGCTTGCCATATAATATATTAATTTTTGATCTCAGTTATTTTAACTATTTTCCCAATCGCGAATGGTAAGAACTCACTAGATGCAAAGTCAGTACTTACTGGTTATGGACGCCGGATGGGTACGTCCGGATGTACTGAGAAGTTACAAAAACTTTGGGCCGTGCCGGATTAGTTGCCAGAGATCCGCACACTAGTTGATTTTTCCAAATATTATATTAAGGTATTTTATTAATCTTATAAAGGTTTATTTCGCTGTTAATGATAGGTAAAATTTGATTTTTTTGGTAAAGGAACTCCACGGCCAACCGTGGGGTGACCAGCTAGCCTACGCCAATTCTCATTTTGCTTTCTGTTGGCCACGCACCATACCAGATTGCACTAAAATTTCTTTTTCAGATGAGGTTACGATGCTCTTATAAACCTATCGAACTGTGACATGTTTATCACGGTACGTCGCCCACCAGGCTGCCTAACAGCGGCATTACGATGCAGTTTCCCATACACCTGGACCACACGTAAATATACACCTATGCCCTTTAGCCCACCAAACCGCTTTTGCGTGATGATTTTCGCTACTGGCGTAACTAAATTTCTTTCCTATCATTTTTTGCTGTGGGAAGTTTAAGACATCCTGTAATTATTTACATATATTGTTATTTCTTAGTTATACCCACTTATAACTATACTATATAAATATAGTTATAACAGGTAGAAATATATGTTCTTAGAGTTACTATTTATTCTTCCTAGGGACCCAATCCAGGTTTTAACGCAAAACTGAGATATTTTGGGTGCCATGCCGGCACAGCTGATATGGCCTTCCGGGTGTGTATGGTCAACAACCTTCCCGGTCGGGAAGATCCAAATCAGCCAGTACTGCGCTAAGAATGAAAGAGAAAAATGTCCAAATTAGGTAACTCCTATATTTAGATCAGATATTCGAACGTAGATAGCCATATTATATATATATAGAGGGAATACCCTTATATCATAAATTAATTTAGTTAAACTAAATAATAATACACTCATCCACCCTTTGCAATGGATTACACTTGGTAAACTTCTACATAACCATAATAATATTTTTACTTATTTCTTAACAACTAACATCATTTTTTACTTTATATCAAATTACAGTCAATCAATACATATAATATATTCTAATAGAATTAAAATATATATAGTGGATTTAACACTTATATTTCGGATTAAGTTATAATGTAATAAATAATAATAGTTTATATAATATATTTAATAAATATTTTATACTAGATCTTGTTAACTCTTCTCTAGAATTTAACGAATACTCTAACAAAATACCCCTCAAACTTTTCACCAAAGTGTAATACTTTTAATATTCATATGGACGACTCATAATATCCTCAAATACGAACTCAATCTACTCTAATTTCCTAAATTATATAGTACTTAATACTCTTTAACTTAAATCTAATAATTTACAGACCCGTTTTTTTTAGTGTCATCAAATATAGAAACGATCACCAAAACAAAAAACTTGTCTCATCAACGCAGGTGTCTTCAATGCCGCGAGAAGTTTTCTTTGGCTAATCCGTTAGATATTACAACACTCATCGCCAGAACTAAGCTCTCAATATATTTTCAAAAATTTTTACGCTTTTAAATTTTACTCTGTTCTTTTATCGGCGATGAGTTAAATAAATGTGTCACTTTTTCATTTCTTACTATCTACTTAATAATACAAGTTATATAGTTAGTTACTTTCTCAATGCTAATTTTCCTCTCTCTCATTCGCCTTATCTGGTGTGTGAGCGGCGTCTCTCGGAAGATGGCCTTTCTTTTTTATATACAAGTTTGTTACATTATGTTCGATATATATATACAATATGGTTCTAGATGAATGGTACAGTATCATTATTTCTATATTCCATAATGATGTAGTGGTCCACGCATAAATTTAGGAGATTTCTCAAATAGTCCCAGCAAACACTCATCTTACACCTGTTTTGTGCAACAGGTGTGCATATCAACACTAGGTGATACGAGGGAGGAGTAAGCCAAAGCATATAGTGCGGGTGTGAAAAAAGCTGAAAGAAAATGCAGCATTCTTAACGATCTGAGCACTGATTAACGCAGCCCGGCAGAGAAGCCCTCCTACATATATATCCTTGAGGGGGTACAAAGGTAAATCCCTTTCTAGTATATGAGTGAGGAGCTACACTCCCCCACCCTGCTCTCTCTCTCTCTACATATACATCTCGTTTTTCTTCTCGCGTGTCTTATAAAAAAGAGTGTGAATCCATTGACTCTCCTACTGTTTCTAACTGAATATATTCTGCATTAATGTTAGGTTTTCAGAATGACCTTAATTTGTGTAAGTGAAACATATGTCCCAACAAGTACATTGCGATTGTTGTGTCGCAAACTCCCTTATCAAAGTGCGTAATATTTTATATCTAATTCTCGCGACTGTTAATCGAGAGATTGATTTGGAGACAGTGTCATCGCGTTGGCTGCGGCTAACATTCTGGATGAATAGTTTTGATTTGTCTATTTATAAACAGTTATATGAAATGAGGAATGATGACGCTCTGCTTATCGCTTGGTTGCTGCTGAATAAAGGTGCGAAGGGAGATGAGTAAATATATGTTCTCGAACTGATTGGACACGATGTGAACAGGCTGGCTCATACTCCTTTATACTTCATCATAATTCCATTTTTTCTTCATATGATCTGTCGGATTGGATACTGTTTATCAGTTATAGTTCGAAGAGATTTAAATTCGCACCTCTACAATTCGGGGACCTACGTGCGATATTTCTTCTCGGACTCTCGGCAGCACGGTTGAGTGAGTGTTGTTTTGAGCATTTGTCGTTCTCTCTTTATTTCACTTCGTGCGCTAATTTCAATAACTGACTCGGATGTACGTCATGTGCAAAGATTGCTGATACTTATTTGTGACGTGAGTTAACAGCGAGAACTTTCATTTAAAACGATTAAGTGCAGTTGCATTGCCCCTTCGCTTGGTTTTCCTCTACTGAAAATTCGTTCACGAACGTTTGTTTGTGACAAAGAAATACGCCTTCTTCAACTATCTTCTGCAAAATCTTGTCTACCGTCATACCCACCAACTTGAGAAGAAAATGCAATTATTCGAGATGATGGCGCTCTTAATGTATCTCTAGCGTAGCTTGATCATTGTTTTTCTTTCTAATTCAACGTCGGATTGATGCCTCTAGTCCAACTCTCTTCCTCCTTACTCGATCGTTTGATAACTTGAGGAATTTCCAATATCTACATTTGACTTTTAGAGTTTGCATGGGCTCCGAAATCTTTTTGAACGTTAGGTGAAAGAGGCAGTGGAATAAGAAATGAGGATTCCTCCCGACAGATTTTGAGATTTGTGCATTCGAGTTACTAGCCGCTATCTGTAACACTGTTCCTCTCTAGTGCTGTTAAAAGTAGCACATAATGTTGTCTCAGAACCTGAACGCTGTAGAGTAGAATAGACACTCTAATCCTTGTCTACTATCGTCAGCTATAATATAACTCTCAGCTGCCATTATTTCGGCTCAAGAGATCTCTATGAGCCCTCCTCGCCCATCTCAATTTTCGGATATCAAATCATGAGATCCCTAGTTCCCCTCTTGCTCCATATCATCTGAGTAAGACTGCCTTTCGTAGCGATACTGACTTTAACCGAACATATTAAGCTTGTCCTATCACATGATTTTATGTTCTAGCCTCAGGACTGGATCATATTATAATGAGTTAGCTGCTTAACATATCCCCAATAAATCATATGCCTGGTGTTACTATTGGCAATGAAAGCCGTTGTTTGATCTCTTCTTAATTTGAGTGTGAGCTGTATTTGAACTTCTCCCCAGTTTTAGACCCTTCTACTACCCTCCCTTTGATGGATAATTAATCTCTCCTCCTTCTTTGGTTACGTAATCTGGATTGTTTTTTTTTTAATTAATAAGAATCGACTCATCTTGTAAAGAGTTATAGTTTTTTTTGTTACATGATGTATCTAAACACTAATATATCACTAATTAGTTCTTTTGAGAAACAGTTAATTTGATTATGTGTGACATTCTCATATACTTTTATAGATTCCTCTCTGACTTAATTCTATTATATATAAATATACCTCGTCAGAAACTTTTTCAAAAATTCTGACTTTTTCCTGATCTAACCCTCCTATCCATTACAATTTAATGACCGAAATCTCATTCTTCATTACTTTCAAACTCGATATTCTAAGATCGTATATCTTGTTCTCTCCCGTCTTAGCTTTGTATTTTCGTATCCTATTTGATAATTTTGACCTCCCCTCTTACAAACTTTCTTGAGTTGTCTTTTCCTTGCTGCTGATCCCTGGACACGAATACATTTTGCTGGAACTCACTTTGGCTGTGGACATAATTAATTAGATCATCTGTTTGCCATTGTTTTACAATGTAACAATACATACTATTTTTTTTAAACGTTTATATAAAATAATACTCGGCATCATTAAACGAGATATCCATAACTTTTTGTATACTGATATATATAAAATATATTCGTAGACATATATTATTCTATATATATAATAGATATATATTATATATCACTCATATATATATATTTGAAATTAGATATCTAAACTCTGGTTCAAAAAAAAACTCAACTTACTCTTTATTAAAATCCTATAGATAGAACCTCTACTCGCTCATAACGACTACCTTCCTCGCTCTCATCTTTGGATGGCTTTCCTTGTTACCCAAGTATACACACATACATATCCCTGTTTACTAAACCATACATAAACTAAGAAAAATAATGATCTATTGAGATATCTCATATGATCACAATGTGTTATTATTAGTGTGGAAGGTCGAATGCTGAAAAAAAAAATGCCTATCTTGAATTACTGTTTTATAGCGAGCTGTGAGAAGGTTTTTTTCGACGCCGTGTAATCTCCATAATGTATTCTAATAGATATAAATCTTAAGTGACTATAAAGGGTTTCTAATCCACCACTTACGTTCATTAGAAGTTTACTTTCGTGTTTCCCTACAATCTGGAAGATGGGCACGGAGCCGGTACTCAGTACCTCACATCAGTCCTGTATTTTGGAACAGGCAATATCGAGCTAAAGGCTAAAGCTAATATAAACTGTTCGGGTACTGTACTTATCCAATCACTCTCTCGATCTGCCTTTATTATTCTTTGCTACGCGCAGTACGTGTTGGCTTTTAGTTTGCACTTATTTTTCTGTAGGGCTGCCATCTACAGAGGAGGTGCTCGAAATGGAGACCGTTGCAAACCACTCGCTTTGTATCCGATCTACTCCTTACGAGTGAGGGAATTGTCCTCTGCCGTATATTAGTAACAATCGCAGAGTATGGACTCAAGTGCTTTCGCTATAAATGGACTTTAAGTTGTACTCCTCGTAAATATTTTTCAGCATAAACCCAGCTTATTACTTATCTAGCTATTGTTGGACGTTCTATACCTTGTTTCAGCCTAACATCCATTCTCGTTCTATGTTAGGTGAATTCTCTATACTTCTTCCCTAGCTGTAACTTTTCCAAACCACTTATATACGCTGTAATATTTTAAATCTCTCTCCACTCTTAAGTGAAATCGAACTGTTAAGATAAGAAGACTATTATGTTAAAGGAATTTTCATGTTGTCTCAACTGCCCTAGTTTAGCGCCTAAGGTGTCATAAATCGTGTACTATGATAGTTTAAACCACATCTTTCTATGTAGATTTGCTTTTAATTATCATGTTACCACCACCAGATGTGCCTCCCCACTAACACGTAACTATCTCTTGAATCCTCATGAGCTCATAATGCCTTTAGTGATATCAAAGATTTTTTCTACATAGGTTTAATATTACTAAATATATATATATTATTATTTATATTAATATTATAATATAATACTATATATATAATATATATTAATTATTATAATTATAATATTATAATAGTAAAACCTAACATATATTAATAAAGTAGAATCTAAAATGCATAAATCAATAAAGTATTATTAAGCTATTATTATTAGTGTATATATATAATAATATTATATGATAATAATATAATTATGTATATTATTATATAATAATTATAATTATTATATATATATAATATATATATAATATATCATAATCAACATAAGAAATATTTATTTTTAAGAATTTTATAATAATTGTTTATTTGTTCTGCTTTTTACCGTTATCATGTAAACATTTTAAATTTTCATTCTGTTAATGTGCGGTGACTAGTCCAGAAATGCAATATTAATGTGTGGTGCGTTGGTGGTTGTACAATTATGTATATTAAATTTTTATTAGATAATTCAAAATTTCTTATATATATAAATATTATAATATTATATATAAATATATTGGAAGTAGTAAAAGAATCTATTGCATCGATATAAAACTATCGTATATACATCAAGAAGAGATTTATTTTTAAGAATTTTATTCTGTTAAGTTCCCTATAAACTAATAGCAATATTGAAACATAATACGTTCCTACTCTCGTGTCTACGCCTCTCATCATTAAAATTAACAATATTTATTGTAATACAAACTATACTATATCATATATATAATATATATTATATCATATATATTTAATAGATATATATTATAATATATATATTATTATCTATTTATATATATATAATCAGAACGAACTGTCCTCCAGTACTCTTGAGAAAGGCAATCAAAATTAATTATTTAAACAATAGATAAAAATTTATGTCAATATGATTATATATATATATATATATCTATATATATTAAACTATATAAGTATATTATGGAAGTAAATATTTTTGGTACTTACAGTTATTAAAAGAAGAGCATCATAATTTCTTTTTGTAACTACCTGATTTTCATAATCATAAATCTACGACTCTGTGAATCATCCACAGATTCTACAGTGTTTGAATTTTTCAATTAATTATGGCCACTTAACAACTCTCTCAACGTCAGGAAACAATTTTTATTATATAAGAGCCTTAATTAAATCGTATACGAATCCAATATACCCGATTATTAATTCTAATTTAGCTCTTTATTTAAACCTAAAATTCAAAAAAACACTAACCACTTATTGATCAATTCAGATAATAAAAATTAATGAAAAGGCTAATATAATTAATTGATCAAATAAAAAACTTACCACACAAATCCTAATGCTTTTTATTAAATAAATCTTTGAAATGACACTAATCTATATAGCAAATCTGACTATCATCTGATGCCAGGGCTTTAGATTCGGTAATGATATTCGTAGCCGTACTTCTCAAAAACCGCGTGTTAAATATTCATATGGTACTTCTCACGTTATAGAGTCTCGAATAATTACAGCCAATAAATGTATTTAGATTGAATAGTAAGGCTCAAATCTATATAGCAAGCGTCCCTTTATCGTTATTCAGAGAGTTCAAGCATAAATATATAATATATTATTATAATTTTATTAATTATGTATATTATTGTGTTTATATTAATATTTTATATTTTTTCTGATAATGCTAAATTTAAAGGGGATATTACAAAAAAATCCAATAGACTGAAAATCTGGACTGTCAGGTCACCTCTAAAGTATGATCCTCTTGCCCTATGAAGAATAAGGATACTTCCTACTTTTGACTACTGGTGATAATTTAACCAATTGACTACCGATCCGGCTACTATTAAAAAGGAATCTCAAGTTAGCAAGATTTATGGAACAGTATATGCCGGGCATCTTTAAAGTCTAGGACTTTTGAACGAAATCATTATATTATATATATATTATATATATATATAATATACAAAATAATATATATGTTATTAGGCATCCTCTAATATAAAATAAATAATAAAAATAAAAAATATATTATTGTTCTGACTTTTTTTTCTTATTTATTTTTGGCTTCTCACACTTAGAGTTGGCAAAGTAGCTCGTTGGGTTCCTTGAACCCTCATGCAAAATTCCCTTACCCCCAAAACGTGCACCTAAAGTCTTTAGACAGAAACATTATGTATATTACAGTATAGACTTAATAGGAGTATATAAATGAGTCCTCTTTAGAAGTATATTAACTACTTATTTGCATTATATATAGATAAGATTAGTTAGACTATTATTCCACACTCGCGATGATACGTGATAGGTAATTTCAATATGAAGACTAGTATAATGTCAGGTGAAATTCCACTATAATACCTCAACCACATTTTATGTCATTTATAATATTTTATGATTAGACAGCAAATAATCAAAAAACAGTAATCACACTGATTGTGAATATGAGGTTACTTCCTCATGATTATGTGATCACAAGCTGATGCCAGTAAGACACAGCGTTCATTTCAAACCTATGACTCTATACTACAGAATAGGAAACACTCGACTAACATACACTAACCATACGTTCTCAGATTACCATATCAAATCAATGAAACCCCCAACCAACATATACACAACACAATCTAAACATGTTAGTGGACCGTACAAATCCTTAACATTAGCTATCGTAATAAACACAGAAATGATCCTGATAATTAAAAGCCCCATTATACCCCGTAATCATATTAATCATCAGCAAAATTCTGTCTCACTCACGGCAATTAATCTTTAGGAATCTCAATATACGTGTAACGGCGCCCGACAACATTAAGTTCTTGTAGAGAGTTTACAAGCAATATAATGTCCAGTTAGTGTTCAATGGATCATCATCCTTCATCCACGACATGAATGTAGTGGGAGGAATATGTATTGTTTTAGTCAAGCGAGAGTGAGTGTAGTTGGGAAGAATTAATAGTACATGAACGTACTGACAGGATAGAGCCACCAGAAAACACTGTGCGAGCGCTCCAGAGCTAATCGGCTCACTTCCGATACCGAGATAGTACATAAACAGGCTCATGCGTGCTGCTAGAGAGGTGAGGAGCACCATACATCACTGACGTCTCCCATACAACCGGTTGCATCTCAAGTACAATCTCTATTACTAATCATGGTTATGTATAGTGACATGGATCACAACACTTGTTGGGCATCACGTCACACTTTTCTCAGCTGTTAAAGTATTATCTTTAAGATCTGAGATCCAGCGACTCATATTGCAATAAGAGCAACTGAATCGGATAGAAGACATTGCTAAGTTGCAAAAACGTTGTTTTATAAAAATAAAACCTGTGAAGATAATTAGAAAAATTAAATTAAGTTAATAATTTTTCAATAAATATTATGATATTTCTATAAACTGAAAAAATAAATTATTTTTTATAAACAAATATTTCTAAATTTTACTGTTTATAAACAATTAAATACGTCTTGTTAGTAAGAAGAAAAGAAGAAGAAGAAGAAGAAGAAGAAGAAGAAGAAGAAGAAGAAGAAGAGAAGAAAGGAAGAAGAAGAAGAAGAAGAAGAAGAGGAGAAGAAGAAGAAGAAGAAGAAGAAGAAAGAAGAAGACGAAGAAGAAGAAAATAAGAAGAAGAATGAAGAAGAAGAAGAAGTATAAGTAAAAGAAAAAGAAAATAAAACAAAAAAAAAGAAAGAAGAAGAAGAAGAAGAAGAAGAAGAAGAAGAAGAAGAAGAAGAAGAAGAAGAAGAAGAAGAAGAAGAAGAAGAAGAAAGAAGAAGAAAGAAGAAGAAGAAGAAAAGAAGAAGAAGAAGAAGAAGAAGAAGAAGAAGAAGAAGAAGAAGAAGAAGAAGAAGAAGAAGAAGAAGAAGAAGAAAAAGAAGAAGAAGAAGAAGAAGAAGAACTACAGAACACCGACTAGCAAAGACTTTACAGTCCACTCAAGGCTAGTCTGAGGGAAGATGAGGTCACCGGCTTAGAACGTTATAATTAACCCTCTAAACGGTGAACCCCAAAACTGTTATTACAAAATATTATTGTAGTGTGATCGATGATGTCACCGGCTTAGAATGTTAGAAATAACCCTCTAAGTGGTGGACATCAAAATTGTTAATACAAAATATTATGATAGTGTGATCGATGATGTCACCGGCTTAGAACGTTAGAAATAACCCTCCAAGCGGTGAACATCAAAGCTGTTATTACAAATTAAGATGATAGTGTGATTAATGCGATCACCGACTTAGAGCGCTAGAACAGTGGTAAACATTTGCGGTAAATTTACCTCTAAGGGGTAAACATTAAAACTGTTCAATATAAGTTCGGCGCCCAAATTCTTTTAAGATGTACTTTTAACATTTATCAAATGATCTCAATAGTTCGTTTGATTTCACCTTATCTAATTCTATCGTTTTAATAAAGTAAGAATCGGTATGTGTTGAAGTTCACAGACCAATTTCCTTAAAGTGTTTATCTAACTTTTTTTTGAATAAATCGATGTTACCGCTGTTCACTATTTCATAAGAGAGACTATTCCACTTCTCAATTACATCGTAAGTGAAGAAATTCTTTGCTATATTGGTTTGAAATCGTTTATGACAAATTTTATGCCCATTACTTCGTGTTACATCGTTAAAATCATATCTAAAGAACTGCCTGTAATCGATATTTTCAAATTTATTTAGTAATCTTTCAAGACTTCATTAATTTTCGCATCAACATCTTCCTTGTTTTCTAATAGAATGTATATTTAATTTCGCGTAAGTCGTTTGGTCGTATGAAACTTACTCTCAATTCTGGTATTAATTTGGTTGCCCTTCTTTGAATTCTTTCAATTTTTTCTATGTCCTTTTTGAGGTATGGACTCCAAAACTGAAGAAGAAGAAGAAGAAGAAGAAGAAGAAGAAGAAGAAGAAGAAGAAGAAGAAGAAGAAGAAGAGAAGAAGAAGAAGAAGAAGAAGAAGAAGAAGAAGAAGAAGAAGAAGAAGAAGAAGAAGAAGAAGAAGAAGAAGAAGAAGAAGAAGAAGAAGAAGAAGAAGAAGAAGAAGAAAGAAGAAGAAGAAGAAGAAGAAGAAGAAGAAGAAGAAGAAGAAGAAGAAGAAGAAGAAGAAGAAGAAGAAGAAGAAGAAACAACAACAACATTACAATAATCTTTGGTCTTGTTCAATTATAAATATCACAACTAGATATCATCAATATTCTATACGAAATAAATGAATTCAATTTCAGTTAAAAGTATTTCTCAGAATTAACAAATGAAATTCTATTTCTAACCTTAGTTCGTGAAGAAACTTCCACTTTAAGATTAATCAACTTTAAATATAACTGCATAAATATGCAAATATCTTTTAAATATTAATAGATTTTTAAATATTAAATATTATAATTTAGATATTTAAATCCATTCTTGGAAATGTCGGTCTGAATTGAATCTACATTTGAATTTAGTTTTAAAATCTATTTCTGTATTTGGATGTATAATAATAATAATAATAATAATAATAATAATAATAATAATAATAATAATAATAATAATAATAATAATAATAATAATAATAATAATAATAATAATAATAATTAATAATTAATAATAATGATAATAATAATATAATAATAATAATAATAA
>JABUQX010039199.1:0-10903 GCA_015478945.1 Trachelipus rathkii
TCCCACGATCACAGCAACCGGCAGCAACTTCTATTGCCTGCGATTTTCACTCTCACAACTCATGTGCAGTTGACAAGTTTTTATATCGCAGTAATATTTGATGACGCTTTTAAGAAAAAACTTTCATTTAACTGATAAACCCAACTGGCACATCTCGTTTCATTTTGTTTCTCTATCTTGTATTAAGTGGGGCCCATTATTCTTCACTTTGGACCTCTTCACATATTCCTAGCATGTTTTTCCCGATTTCCTCATAGTTTTCAACGTGTATCATTTCCTACTTTTCTTTTTCTTTGTTGTGGATGAAGTTTCTTTTTGTGTCTGTTGAAGGCATCGGCTGACTTAACCTGTGGGTGCTGGAGGTAAGTGTGAAGGTACCTTGCTAGCAGCCGGTGGTTCCAACATTGAATAGGTCACTGGAAACCTGTGACCCTTAGGCTATAACCCTAATAGGATTGACTACATTCCTTAGATGTCGAGACAATTACCATTCTAAACATGCCTAACTGCTTCACACTCAAAAACATTACTCTTGGATCACATTTCATACACAAATATGTCCTACTTCCAACCACATACCAAAAACTACGATCTTCATCTTTTCCTGCTGCAAGCTATTGGTATGACCAAGGCCTTTTTACAATAACTACACCACCGCTTGTCTGCTCATTCATTATCACATTCCTATCCACTCATCCCCATTATTCTTTGCAATCCTCGTGTCCCCAACAGCTGCTTCTTCTTCATTCCCATAATATACGGTAGGTCTTTCAGCAACATTTCCACTCTCTCTGTTATTCATACCATTATCCTGCCGGTGGTTACTTGTACTATAATTCCTACCTCCCATTCCTCCTCCATTCATTTCTCCTAAACATTTCCTAACTACCCTTGTAACTACATCTTCTAACGAATGATCCATCACAGCATCCCTGTAAGATTTATGAACTGGCACACTCATATTCGTTCTTTCATTCATAGTCTGTTTCCCTTCTCTTCTCGTTCACCGCGCCAATCATACCAACCCTGGCTAAAATTCCTCCCCAACTGTACTTCTACTTTATCCTTAATCTTTGGGTAATATTTCCCTTCTTCATCAAACGGTCTGTCTTCCAGCATTTCCAAAATCTCTCCCCACTTTAACCTATCAAGATCCCAAACGCATCTTCTCTTTCCTTTGTCGGTGAAACCATTACAGCAAACCTTGCTCTGAAACAGTATTACACTAAAAACTCTTCTTAAAATAGCGCTTTCGAATTCATCTATACCTTTCATTTCCATACTTTCTTTCTTGCCAAAGCTCTCCTAACCTATGAGCATAACTATCCTAAATTCTCATTCTCATTATTCTTGCTTTTCAAAGTCATCCTTTCTCTTTTAAAATCATTATACTTCGCTCTTACTCCTTTTCCACCTGGTCACATAACACGTTCTGTTCATCATCCACTATTCATACTTACTGGAACACAACACTGGTTAGCAATCTTATATAAACTGCTAAAATCCTACCTTACCATACACTCTCGCATAGCTCTTTAAGCCAGATAACCCGGATGATCTGGATTCACTTATTGCCTAACATATCGTATTTCAAAACTCATCTAAAAAACTTCTTTACATATTTCTACTACATAATCACATTAACTTTTCTCATTCTAAAGCGGAACCCTCGTATCAAAATTTACCCTTTATATGGCACTCCACACTAGAACTTTTCACTCTCATGATTCAGATCATCTCATAACTCATGGTAATCATTCTTGCTTGTCTCATCTTCTCACTATACATAAGACATGCATCTGCAACTAAACACACAAAATTTTGCTTTCTGTCTTTCTCTCATATCTTCTTGGTTTCCTACTTAACTGCTTCCTTCTTCTTTACCAGGTTTTTTTCTCACCTATTACCTTCATCTCTCTTGTTCAAGTTTTTCATCCGTTCGGAGATTAGACTGAGTTTTTCTCCTTCTGTTTATCTACGGTCTCCAAACCTACTAAAGCTCCTTCCTGTCCATTCGGAAAACTAGTTACACTCAGTCTTTCTTCGACTAAATTAATTCGAGCTATCTTAGATTCAAGACTTGCAAACCGTTCCTTATTTTCAACTTCTATTATTATTATTATAGTGGAGGTTGGGTTGGGGACTTTCGCTGTCGACGACCTTGGATGTAACGATTTCTGTGAGGTATAAGAGAGGTGTGTGTGTTACAGTAATGGTAATAACTTATAATATATATTCTTTATTATAAATAAATTATACTATAAGAGATTTATCCTATATATATATAATATAAGTATATATACTATATATATATATATATATTTAGATATCTAGAGATATCAAAAAGACTATATAGTTTATATAATATATATATATATATGCGACAATGTAAGAGAATGAACGGGTATAAAAATAATTTGTACATTTGAAATATGAAAATAGATATATTGAAGAGTTTTAATTTGAAATATTGAAGAGAAAACCGCTAAAAAATGGTAAAATGATGAACGAACGTTTAATTGATATATATTTTACCGTTATGTTTTATATTTTTTTGTATATTATGGTGACTGTCAAAATTCTCCATTATTAGTTTGATAAGTATATCGTTATATATTGGTAATATTATTGTTAAATGCAGTATGGTGATTAGTGTATTTATGAAATAGTATATATGTGAGTATTATCTACTATATAGTGATAATGCATATATATTATTGTTGTTTTCATTATATATATAATTAGTTATTAAATAAATTATATAAGTAATAAATTATTTGTGATGGGTGACTTGGATGGATGGTGGCACCGCGGAGAGTGAATTTTAGAGGCCGGGAGGCCGAGATTGGAATAAAATCGTTTATTCTTCCGGACAAGGAAGGGAGGAAAATAAAAATCCCTATTTAACCTTAGGGCTTTATATATAATATTAAGAGTTGATAGAAGTGATTAGTTGATTAACTAAGGTAAAATAATAGTATGTGAATAAAGATATTAGTTTAAGTTATTATATTATATATATATAATAACGCTATTACGGCTAATATAGTAAATATATACTGCAAGTTGATTGTGAACAATAGTGATATAACTAGAATACTAATATTAAATAATATATTTGGAAGGGCAATTGTATTAGCTAAGTTACTAGTGTGCATATAAAATATATATATGTTATGTTTAGAGGATTTGTATTCTAAAAGCTATTTAAGAACGGGGTCTGGTAATTGAATTTCACAGTGCTGGATATTCTGTCTCTCTAGTGTGGAATTACTTTAAGTGTTAAAGAAGTAACCGCTAAATAGAATAATAGGCGTGTGTCATATATGCATGCGTGTGAGCTGGGAAAATACTAGGATTAGTATCAGGGAAAGTGGAAATCCACAAGAAAGGGTCAAAGATCTCATGGGGAACTGCACGAAAAACACTTGTGACGTTGGGATTTATAACAATTGAAAGGACATAAAACGACAATGATTTTGCCGAAATAATTCTAGCGAATCTTCAGATGAGGTAGGTTGTGGAAAGAAAAAGAAACATTTGTGTTATAAGATACACACAGCAGAATGATGATACCAGTCAAGTATTGACTCATGAATCAGTGTCAACTTTTCTACCAGCTCTATTAAAAAATTTATATTAGGCATGCTAGCTCGTGTTGGTGAAATATTATACAAGACAATAAGATTATATCAGTAGGATAAAAAGAAAATGCCTCATTATAAATGAAAAGCAGCAGAAATTCATTTAAGAAAATTACGCGGAAATGATTGCTGTGGAAATCTGCCATTTTCTTTTGTAGAAGACATCGTGTGACTTAAGGAGGTATTAAGATAAATCCGTATGTCACAGTAAAAATATTTAAGAATGGCATAGAGAGATACTTTTGTGAAAAGCAAGATTTCTGGCAAAAAGGAGGATGAATGGGGACTTAGCAGGGAATAATCAATATATAAAAGGGTAAAAAACAAAATACACTTTAGGAGATAGCTTGCAAGAATTCATACTTCTGGCATACTACTGATTACGAGTCAGTTGTACTCTAACTCTTGATACAAGTCATTATTATGATAATCTAACTAGTGCACCTGTCATGATTTATCAAATGCCTTGTGGTAATATTGTTACACTATTCAAAGGCAGAATGGAAATTACAAATCAGTTAAGTTTTACTGTTCTCATTCAGCAGAATAGCTTATTGTGGTGAAAAATGTGTAGTTGGAACTACAGTTAAGGAGCATGGATAATTTTTAAATAAAAAAGAAAATATTCAATATTGGTAATCATAAGACTAGTAGTATTGACGTCATGCAAACGATTATACAATAAGGTTATGAGAGCGACAGGTGTTATAGATTGGATTAATTTTGTTAACTTTAATGATATCATGAATACTTAAATCTGGTGAAAATATGTGGAAATGATGCTGTCAAGGTAATATTTTCTCAAAAATCAATTAAAGATTTAATTTACTTTATCTAGGAAAATTGTAGGTCTTTTAGAGAATACATTGCTGCAACTAAGTTAAGGCTCTGATAGAGATTTAAAGAATCTTGGAGATAAGTTTGCCAATTCAAGAAGAGTAGCATATAGTCACAACAGATGTGGTGAAATAAGATTGGATGTTTAGTCTCTGTCAGGACGAAAATGCAAAGGATCAAGAACCAATTGCAATCTATATATTTTTCAAATTCGAAAACCAATCTAGATATCTTAAATGTGGTGTGATGTGAAGGAGAGATATTAGTTTAAATTCAGTATTCCCAATCTAGGAAGGAATTGATAGCTAACTGTAGTGCGAATTGATGATGAGTGTAGTGGCGCTTTTGTGATTTTTGTAGATTACGCTGCAGTGTATATTCAGTGTAGTCAAAAAATATTTAGTCAAAAACTTGGAGGATAGCGGTGTAAAAATCTATGAAAGTACGATAACTTTAGTTTTGTTAAAGAAACGTTTTGCGATACCATTTCAAAGAGAAGAAACTTTGTATTTGTACGAGTTCTAAATAATACAGATAGGGAATCCCTTTTGAATATTTATGATCAGAGAATAGTATAATAATTGTATGCGTGCGATTAGAGATTAAAAGAGTTTTCTCATATGAAACTATAAGGAACATTAAAATTATGATATCAGATTCTGAGATGAACAATGAGGATAAAAATGATTGCGGTCTCTCAGATTCATAGTGAAAGATATTATGAAGATGATGAATAACTGCAGTATTGAGGATGGAGAAACACATATGCAATTTTGTGTTCAGGAGAAGTACTTTGAACTTGGCATTGTGTAATAAAAGTTACTGTTAAAGTGAGAATATTCAGATATGATATGAGACTCTGCACTCTCTGATCAAAGGAGAAAAAGTTAAAATTCAAACGTAGAAGCAGCAGTGAGAGAAAACATGAATTAGAAAATAATTTATTTTACTCAAAGTGAGTCCGATGATTAAATAATTTTGATCAGAGTCAAAGCCATAGCGGAGGGCAAAGTTTTCCTCGTGAGTGTTAATAGAGTAAAATCGGTGAGTTTTAGCTCTCTATCACTGTTGAATGGTGTGATAAAAGTAAAGAAAAGAATTGTGTGCTGATTGGTGGGCTTTTAATCGCTGAAGTTGGTGAGGATATAATTATCTTGATCACCTTCAAGTGTATTTTGTGAGAGACATGTTATCAAGCATGGAATATGTGTATTATATCACGTAAAGGAGGGAATTGTCTTTTCGCAAAGGCAAGCTGATCAGCAGTTTCATGTTTTTTCAATCATAAATTTTCATTATTTGCTATTTGATTTTAAAATTATTAGAGAATGGTTACCTAAATCAGCAATTGCAAAAAGGTATTTAATTCTTATACACTGCTTTGTGTTTTAACAATTAATTTAATCTTTCTCAAAAAATTCTATTGTGAATTTGTGATACTCTATACAGTATAAAATTGTTTGTGGATAGACATGCATTTAATAATAATATTTAATTTGAATGAATTATATAATAATATAAGTATAAACTGTAGATAAATTTATATAAACGTATAATATTTAGTTTTATTATTTAGAGTGATGTTTAATAATTTAATATATATATATATAATATATAGGGAATATGTCAGCTATACTAAATATATATACTTAGTATAATATATATATATATATCTATAATTAAGTATTTATTGGTTATTTGGTCGAAAGAGTGCGCGAGTGACTGAAGGACTGATTGATTGAAGAACAAGGTGCGTTTTAGGAGTGGTTAAGGATGTGTGGATCAGATCTTTACATTGAAGGAAATGATAGAGAAAATAAGGGAGAGTAAGAATAAATTGTATATTTAAAATATAAGTTTTTTATGGATTTTGCTAAATACAGGTGAGTAATATGTTTTTCCAAGATTTGAGGTGGGTCTTGTTTAAACTTAAAAAAAGCTCTTTAAACACTTCGTGTGTTGGTGATATAATTAGGTTCTATAATTTTTTAGGGTCTTTTGGGTCAGATATGGCATGTAGTTAAAGATTTTTACATTTCATTTAATATTTCTGTATTGCCATTTTAAATCTAGATTTATCAAAGTTTCAATTTTTTGTTAGGAGTAGTCATTTTTAGGAAAATCAAACCTTTTTAAGTTGTTTATACAAAATAATAGTCAATTTATGAAAATGGTTTCATATGGCTATTCATAATTATTATATTTTCTTATAGTACCTGAATATTATTATTAGTTTTGATTAATTTTATACTAATAAAATTTAAATAAATATTAAATTATTAAAATAGATATTTTTAGCAATTGTTGTATATACTTTTCTTCCTAAATAAATTTATATATTAAATTGTCTCATGTCATTTCATAATGGCGACCCTCATTATGATCTTAATTTTTTTTTCGAATAACTACTACTTTTTAAAAAAGATTGTAGATTCGGTGGGTGAGGGAGAAAGCCGGAGACTAAGTGGTCTCACGGGCCGGAGCGAGATCTTTTATAAAAGGCCGGAAACTTCTTCTGATGGATATCGGAAAAACAGGAAGCTCGCGTCACTCGGCGATGGTTAGCATTCCTAATAGTATAGATATATTAGCGTATGTGTTTAATTAGTGAAATATAAATATTATTTAGTGATGTATATCAAGTAAGTGATATTGGTTTAGTATTATATTATAATAGTTATATAAGCGTATGATAGTGATAGGGTACAGGGTTTGTGGATTATATGCTATCTTCATTTGGTATTATTATTTATATATTACTAATTATTTGTATAAATGGGCTCGCTAGAAAGGAAGTTTACGGCAGCATGTGGGATTTTAAGTTCAGTGACTTAACAGTATTGAAGGTGGCGTGACAAGAAATGGTTAATTTGTGGCAAGTGTGTGAAAAAATTCTGTAATGAGTGCAAAAGGGTAGATATAACGAACTTTTTCGGGGTGGCTGAAGGTGCAGGTGAGTGAGACCGTGTTAGGGGGGATGTTTCATACCCGGGGGGGATGGTCGGGACAGGAACGCGCGGTGCCCCACAATAAAGAGCGGGGGTTCCTAGTGAGCCCTCCACAAAGGGGGGATTTAGTGACCCCCCGTAGTCCACCTAGAGGCCGAGAGATAGCCGCGCCGATTCCTGGACACCATAGTCTTGATATGTGGGTTTTGTGCGTTATGTTTTTGACATCGATCGCCGGACATTTTATTAAAAAACTTGCTTTTCGTGTGCGCACGTTTTTTCTTTATGTACGCATATGACATTATTTGCATGCCGTTATGGCATTTATTCAGACACGAGTTAAATTGGTAAATCTTGCAAACTAGACGCTTAATAGTGGACTGCTGGTTACAAGTACTTGAGACAAATTTTGGGGTATATGTCTTACATACATTGTCTGTTGTGTAGAAACTATATTATACGAGTAAAAATTAATGTATTAATCGTGTTTTATTTTTTTTTGTAAAAGAGAGACAGACTTTCACTGTTTTGGTGTTTTTTTTAATGTGTTTTTTAAATTTAACTTCTATTCACATTATAGAGAAAAGTTCTTCATATTGATAATATAATACGAAATAATAATCAGGTACACAAAAATGAAGGCCAACATGAGATAACGGATGGTAAGGATATGTAAACCTTAGTATATAATATAGTTTGTTAGTAAGATAGAGGACATATGATCTCATTTATCAAGTGTGAAGTTATTATGATATAATATTTATTAATGATATAATTGGTATATGATAGTATATATTAGCATGAGTATTATACTGGAACTATAGTGTACTTGAGTTTTATATAAATATTTTTAAAGTGTAATATATTATATAATATATATATTTCACTCAACCTTTTGCCCCTAAATGAAATCCTGCTTACGCGCATATAATATTACTATATATAATATATATTATGTTGGATTATGCTTAAGGATGAGTTGGTAGCTGTAGAAATGAAATAGTTGTATAGCTTATGATAACTGGCTTCAATTATATCATATATATAGTATATATATATGAGTGAGATATACTAAAATAGGTTTTCCAGAATATTTCATTCTCTTATAATTGTAAATTCAGTATAGCTATAATGATATATATATATTATACTATAATTGTGAAGGTTTTATATTTGAATTAAGAATGAAAAATCTCTGGGAGTTTTAATAACTTTGTGGCAGAGTGTTCGTAACATATTGTTACATAAAGTAAGCGAGCATGGATTTTTTTATGGATCTCATATTTGGTAAAAACAAATTTTTTTATTTTGAGAAAGATCCTAGGTTCCCAGTAGTGGAACCTGTTTAACCAATTTTACTCTTGTCATAATTATAATTATAAGAATTAAACATTTATACTTTCAGTAAACTTTTTTTTTGTTTTATACAATATTATTTCGATCCAATAATACTGAAAGTTTAAAGATAAAAAATAATAACTACTATGAATTATTAGGCACATCACTTAGGTATCTTATAAATTAAATATATAAGAACATTAAAGAATATGAGCATTAAGAATATAGAGGAAAAACAGTAAAACACCACATGGCTATCGAGACTGTCCCAGTCACGCCAACGCATGCTAGGTGTGGAAAGAATTAATAACTGGGAAAGTTCATCTTTTCTAAACAAGTTATTAAAGAGATTTTGGGGTGTGAAGAATGAGGTAACGAGAGTAAGTATAATGAAGCAAATCCACAGAGCACCTCGGGCTTGTCAATTTTGGAGTTGTACTAGACATATTGTCGCACTAGATGTTGGTCTTCGGTGTCAATGTATCGTACTGAATATATAAGGGACTTGATCTTTGATGCCTGAATTGATAGTTCAAACCATTCATGCATTCCATAATAAGTTATGTCACACGCGATTTGCATCTAATCTTTATAAGGCGGAACTACTATATAAAAACCGCCAATTTGCGCTTCGGGGTCTGATATATATTATATGATAGCCACTTATCATAAACGAATCTAACCCTTTCTTTAAATGTTGAAGATGGGAGTCGAGCTGTGTTTGGAAATTCCGGAATTGCGGACTTAAGACATTAAGAATATAGAGACAGTAAAGAAGCCACATGGGCCTCACTCCGAGGACTGTCCCCAGTCAACCCACTACCCCAAACATGCTCATGCAAATCCCAGCACTGCAAGGGCTTGTCAACTGGGAGATTCTGTGTGTAACTACAAATCCAAAGCGAATAAGTTGGGCATTTTAGAGGTTAGTAAATCTTTTATTGATGTCTTTTAAGGACAAAAATTTGAGTTTGTGGGCAGAGGTCTAGAATAAATTTGCGCGTATGTGCACTAATAAGTGCTGGTTAAGAATCGGCGGGGTTTTTGTGTGAGGGGCGTATGGTTGTTGGCCGTCTCCTTGGGGCCAGGAGGGATTGAACACTTAGCCGCTCGAGGCGATTTAGCCATAGCGAGGGGTCCGGTCGGGCAGTCCGGCGTGAAGCTATTATGGGGTGGATTTTCCTTGGAAGGCTTTGTGACGAGTCTTACTAAGTTAATGGGTAAGGCAGAGGGGGAGGGGTAAGGCTGGACTTTTCTTTTCCGTACTTTTGTCCTATTCTTGCTAAACTTGCTTTTCTTTTTCGTCGATGCTTCTTACGGCACGGGCTTAACAGCAGTCTTGGGGAGAACAAAGGTAGATGAAGAATATATATATATCTATAGTATATATATTATCATATATATATATATATATATATAATATAGTTATATTTATTATAATCTATATATATATAATATATAGTATATAATTATATTATATATTATATACTATATACTATATTATATATATATATGTATAATATATAGCTATATATATTATATTAGTATATAAAACGCATATACTATATATTATAATTATATGTATCTGTCTATATATATTATATATATATATAATATAGTATATAGTAATTATATATATATATATATTAGTTATGCGTATATATAATATATATATATATATAGATGGTGTTTTATATATAGTTATATTTATAATTATATATACATATATATAATAATAATAATAATAATAATAATTGGGAATAGTGCTGTTTTTTGTAATAATAATTAATTAATAATAATAATAATTCTGTGTCATATACTCAAAAATCAGATCATGTGAAACGTAATAATTATATGCCCTAGCCCTTTCGACGCGACTTTTGCAGGACTATATATAATAAGACCCAAGGTTTTATTATATTGCATACCGTCTTATAATATCATATTGTATTACTGTATTTTAATGCTAAATTCCCTAAAAATTTACTTATATTATATGAAAAATAATTTTTAAAAAAAAACAAAAAATTTTGGCGTCTTCGGTCTTTTTTTAAAAAAAAACGTGTTTTTTTTTTAAAAAAAACAACGAACGTTTTTTTTTTACATCCGCTAACCGCTACTAGAATGCACGCAATG
>JABUQX010039200.1:0-2500 GCA_015478945.1 Trachelipus rathkii
ATATATATATATATATATATATATATATATATATATGCTGCTGCTGCCTTATGCTGCTGCTGCTGCCATATATATGCACTTGTTCGATGTTAAAAGGACAGGACAATGCACCCTTAATAACCAATATATATATATACTCAAATGTAACATATGTATAGTAATATATATAATATAATAATACTGATATATATATCTTAATAATATAATATCTTAATAATATATTACCAATAATATATATAATATATATATATAGCAATAGCCAACCAATAACCCACATATAGCCAACCTGCTGCTATATATACCCTACTGCATATATATACCGTTTATGTATATATGTATATATATATAACTTAACCAACCTTAACTATATATATATAAAATTATTATTATTCTTATTATTATTATTATTATTATTTTTATTATTATTATTATTATTATTATTATTATTATTATTATTATTATTATTATTATTATTGAGTTTTAATATTATTCAAAATTCTTAATATTTGTTCAATTAATCGGCAAAATAATCGGCGAAATTGCCGATGACGATATTTCGATTATGGAAAAATATGCCGATTTTGCCGATGACGATGACGATGACGATTAATCGTCCATCACCTTCAATATCTTAATATATATATATATATATATATATATATATAGCCTGTATATATATATATATATATATATATATATATATATATCTTTTGCTGCTTTTATACCTATAACCAACCTTAGCCTTATAAAAATATGTATATAATAATATATATATATATACTTATATATATATATATATATAATATATATAACTACTGCTTATAACCAATAACCAGCCAACTTAGTAACTATATAACTAATATATATGTAATATAACTTATATATATATAATATATGGTGAATATATATATAGGCGTCATGGGGTGATAATTTCAATGCTACTTTTGAACCTTAAACACTTAATAAAAGAATTGAGAATCTGACTGAACACAAAATAGAATTTTATATATACATATCAACATTAAAAAGAAAAACATAGATAGAATAACAGCACAGTTTCTTATCTACAAATTAAGAGCATATAAAATGAGTGAGAAGACCGTATCGGCCGCGAAATGTGAGAGAGAAAATGACGATTGCAACTAGCCTTCGCAATATACTCGGGTGTATATATATATATATATATATATGTATAATATATATATATATATATATATATATATATATAGCAACAACCAACCAACAACCAACAACCATCGTGGTGGTGCTAACTGTAATATATATATATATATATATATATATATATATACTCATAACATAATAATATATATATATGGAAATATATATATATATTTATATATTTATATATATAATAACTAGCTAATATAATAATAATATATATATATGCTTAACCTTGTGCAAATCTTCGTTATCTTCTTTCTTCCTTTCTTTGTATATGATATATATATAGGCTTTTATATATAATAGTAACTATATATATAACCTTACCTTACCCACGCCTTCTTAGCCAACTGTTTCAATCTGAGAGATAATATATTGAACCAGCCCAATATATCGTAAAGGAAACGTACTTAATGGCCACCCGGAACGGAACGTTGGATCAAAAATTCGCAGGTAGACTCTATAGAGTAAACACTTCTAGGGGGGCAGCTGCCCCCTCCGACGCCCATGCTTCACAATATTATACGGATCATGTGAAGTCCAGAAACTAAAATTGCGGAGGCCTTCTACATCAAAACACGCCGACCAGACATTAACATAAAATTTAATGTATTATCTGTTAGACTAAATATCATTTGATTTAATTATTATATATTAATTTAAGACTCATTCGCTCACAAGAATTAATCCTCTGAAGATGTCTCAAGTTTAGAGACGAAACGCGTCGGGAAATGTAAATAAATATATCTTCTTCTTCTCATGTAAATTGTTTCCAAAGATTATTTTAAGAAAATTAAATTATGTACAGAAATAACTATTTAGAAACTTGGAAATAAAATCAAAAACTTTTATAAAATCAAAGGCTGATATTGAATTCCTAATAATAATAATAATAATAATAATAATAATAATAATAATAATAATAATAATAATAATAATAATAATAATAATAATAATAATAATAATAATAATAATAATAATAAATCCACAAAATTTCATGTGCTTTTCAGGAAAAATGTTTCGGTTATAAATGTAATGAATTAAATTAATTTCAAGCACCTATTAAGCTTCGAACGATCTAACAAATCTTGCATAATTTTTTATGTTCAAATTGACGTTTTTAGAATTTGATGTATTCATTTGGTCCTATTTTATATCTTTGGTTTTACTCGACATTATAAAATCAAAGTTTATTGTAATGATTTCCTAACTTCATAATAAAGGGCTGAAAATCATCTTTAGTAAATTTAAATCACATTAAACATATGATAAAATAAAATATTTATACCAAAAATATCAACTTTGTTATCAATTTTCA
>JABUQX010039200.1:7500-36402 GCA_015478945.1 Trachelipus rathkii
ATATAATAATAATATATAATAATAATATATACCTAACTATATATATGTATATATAATATAATGTATATATATATATATATATGTTTATATATGTAATATAATAATATATATATATATATAATAATAATAATAATATATAATATATATATATATATATATATATATATATATAACTATATACTTAACTTAACTTTAGCATAATAACTTAATAACCATATATAACCAAATATATATAATATATAATAACTTAATATATATGTATATATATATATCTTTCTTTGCTATATATATATATATTGTAGCCTTATAATAATATATATATCATATATTTGCAACTAAAGGAATATCCCCGGGTAAACCGTAGAAAGATGGAAGGAGTCGGGGTCTTTCGACTGCGGTGGACGACGGGGGGGACTTCATCCCCCTTTGTCCCCACGTCGGCTCGAGCCCCATAAAATTTAAGAAAAGAATATCAATAACACTAGGACGCCGAGAAAAATTAATTGCAGACGTTCATTGAAAAGAGTAAAAGGCCAGACGTAAGATAAAGTATACACATTAATTTATTTATTTTTATTTTTATTTTTATAATTTTTTGTTATTTCATACCACGATTTATATTCTGCTATCTCGTTATCTAACTTTACTTTTAAATAAACTTCTTTGGGGACATCGATGAAAGGCTGTATTGGACCATATATTCTTTAACATGTAGTAATAGCCTTATATGTAATATACTTAATAATATATATGTATATATAGCCTTTAGAATATGTAGCAATATATATATATAGCACCAGCTCATCCAAATAGAGAGAAAAATTGAACGTCGCTGGTATATATGGTAAAGGGATTTTATTCTTTAGCACAAAATGTTTAGTACAAGGGAGAAAAACTTTAAATTGTCTCCAACATAAAACAAAAGAAATAAGCTTGACACTGACACCGCGCTAAAAAAAAAAAAAGTAAGATTGCAACATGTGTTCTTTATCTTCACTTCTTATTAAGCGTGCGAAGAATAATAATGTAGCGAATTACCTTTTTTCAAGCTCCACAGCGAAAGTGCAACATATAATCTCTTCCAGTTTATATTTTATAAATTAACTTCCATATTGCATTTAAATTTGAACAAATCTATAATTTGATAAGTATTTTACAAATAATAATATTGTTTGTAGCCCTTTAAGTAGTTTAACTTTTTCAATTATCTTCCATTGAGTTAATAATTTTGGATTTTATCTTAAAATAAACCTAGATTGCCTGGACTGAGCTTGACCAGAAACTTTGCTTTAAACTTCTGAGTTTTAACTTTTATTAACCGGTCAAGTTAAATAAGTCTTCTTACTTCTATTTTTATTTAATTAGCGATTTTAAAATAGACTACCTTCAGATATAGATCTCAGAGTTGAAAATGTGACTTTTTAGATTTGAAAAGTTAACGACTCAATTATGGCCATAAACATTAAATTACTGCTATTAAACATTTAAAATTAGCCTTTTGCTTAAAGAAGTAGTAAGGCTCTCTCATGGTATTATCACAGTATAAATATATAAACATACAGTAGGTCAAATATATATGGAAATTATCGGGCAAATTGCTGATACACTCTTTAAAATTCAAATTTTCCAACTGCCGTTTTCGAAAGAAAGAGACGCATTCATTTGCATACGTCCAAATGCAAGAAACGTTGTGATTGGTTAATAACAAAAAAATTTCTAAATTCCTTTTTAATTGGTATCGTACTCTTCATGGCATTTTCGAACAAAGTTTGATTAAATAATTTTTATAAAAAATATTAGTCATTTTCCTTCAAATATTTTTTACCACGATAATTACTAAAAATACTTACATAGCAAAATAAACTTTTGCTATGTACGAAGCCATATTAAATTTTCTTTAAGTTTTGGCGGCAACTTTTCTCGCGAAAAGTACTCTCAGAAACGCACAAAATGGTTCCGAAAATATAACATTGGATTGCAGTGCTATAATTTTAATTATATCTGTACTATTGTATAATTTCTTGGATAGGGCTCAAAATTTTTATATCTACATGCGGTAATTTATTTTTATTTATAAAAGAAAAAAAAAAGATTTATATAAATATATGATATTTTAATTAGAGTTTGTAAAGTTGAATCATTTTATGAATTTTTTAATACTTTATAAAAAAAACTTTTATACTTAAAAGTTTTAATATTCAATTTAAAGTTCTTATGTATTGTAATGAATCAATGGGTAACAATACTATTCAATAAAATGGGAATTAAATATATAATTAATAATAATAATAATAATAATAATAATAATGTAATAATAAAAATAATAATAATAATAATAATAATAATAATAATAATAATAATAATAATAATAATAATAATAATAATAATAATAATAATAATAATAATAATAATTTTAAATTTTAAAAGGTAATAATAGGTTGTTCATAATAATCTAATCTGAATATTAAAACCTGTTAGTTAGTTTTAGTATAAATTTTAAAAAAGATATTAAGGCTTAAGTGGGAAGAGTAATAGGTGCAATTTTTCGGTTTTTAATGATGATGGCAACCTGAAGATTCCCAATGTATATATATATGTATATATATATATATATATATATAACATATAACTAATATATATAACCCAATAACCAATATATACTATCTCTTTCAACATAGTTAGCCAATAATATGTATATATATATATAATAAGAACCTTATATTAAGAAATTACTATATATATATATATATATATATATATATATTTGTGATTCAGAAAATACTTAAACAAAGAGTCACCTTCCAATTAATGGTGTTAATATGCTTGTAACTTTAAACACATTTCATCTTCTATTAAATGGGGAATCCAACTTCTGGTGACTGGGATGCTAGACCTATTTATGAGAATACTGAGATTACTGATACCAAAAATGACTTTACTTTTCTCAGTCAGCTCTGCTTCTCAAGATAGGATATATATCTTTATATGTGTATATGCGGTATATAGTATTATATAATTGCTGACTCTCAATCAAAAGCATGAGGTACGAAAAATATTTATTAAATTAAAACAAGCAGGAAACATGAACGGCAAAGCAAAAGTTTATCGATAATATATCTCGCATAAAGCGCGTTTCTGAGATTTCCTGCGATGTGATGTGCCCTGAGATTTGCGTAGGATGTTCCAACAATAATTCGCCATTATGTATTCCAGCGTTTACGGTACCGTTCTTCCACGGCTTCTAGTTTTTGGTGAAATCATTCACCACATTCTTCGCTTAAATCACCGAGGTTAAGTGGAAAACAATCCAAATGACAGTGGAGGCAATGCAGTTTAATATTCATATTACACTCAAGTTTACAAAATGAAGTGAAAATATTCTCACGAGTTCACCGTAGCTATCAGTATTATAGTTCCCCAAGGAAAGTCTTCTCAATCATACAAAGCGATGACTACGCCCGTGCCTCTCAACGATGTTCATTGAATCTTGGGAACGCGGGTCTTTCAGTAGCTTCCGGATTTGCGGTCCATAGAAAATACTTGCTTTTAGATTTTACAATCTCGGCGAAGGAAATTTTTCAAATATGTACCCAAAATACGTCCCTTCTCTGCTGAAAACCTTTATATATTGTTTATCAAACCTAGTTTATCGTGCTGTAGTTTGAATGATCTTTTCTCTGCCAACCAAAACTTGATGATATTATTTCCCCAACCATTATAATTTCCCTAAGAGACCACTGTCATCTCTCTGTGTTCATTCCTCGCTCTACTGTCTTAGAGATACATAAAGTACGAGTACTTGGTGTACCTACCCTACTGGACCAGGAGAAAATTCACCATCTTCAAATCCACAGAGATCACACATTGGTAGTTCCGATATGGTATCTTTTCTAGAACTAGGGTAACTTTCCCGTGCTCTACGCTCACAGACTGGGTGACGAATTGGGATTGATCAGTATCTGCTCTCGTTATGTAGCAGAACACATTTTAGACTCCGTTTGAAGCTATCTATAAATAACCATCATTCACTCTGTGTGATTTCCGAGATTCCCAGCTTCATCAACAATCTGTGCACATTGTCGCGGAAAGCAAAATCGTACCCTAGCTGCCTATGAAGCTTCATGTCCTCAGTCTTTACTCCACTCTCTTATCTAACATATATGCTTCAGATTTCAGAGAGATATAAAATAATGCAATTTTTTAAATTTTCCTGAACTCGATGTTCATTTTCAGATCTTCGAGGATGAGTACAAAACTTCCATCTTTCATACTGAAATAATATTTGCAATTCACCCTTTTATAAAGATTCTTCCCAAACACTTGTACTACTTTAGTTTCAAAACTCATTTTCCCTCCATCACCACCTCCTCTACTCTAATCTTTTCTTAATACATATAAAATAAAAATATATAAATATTAAATCTAGTTATTTTAGTTTATTATCGCCATGAAATACTTACTTCTTTATATCGCCTACACGTATCTTGAAGCAGTCTCCTATATGCTCTAGTAAATTGAATTGTTTGAGAATCTTTGTGCTATTTTGATGATCAGAAATGGCTCTTAACTACGATGCAATTCATTACCTTTTATTCCCAAACTTTTGCGCGCACTCACTTACCCATTTTACCTAATCTCCTTCCATTTTAAGCTAATAACATATACACTTCATCACTACCTAATAAATAAATACCAAGTTATTCCTTTCTGCAGCGCTATCAAAAGCCCACACACATTCACTATCACCATCTTCGGTTATCCGATAAAGGTTATATATTGTGCTAGCAATTTTTCGAGAAATTGTCTTATGATCCACAGCTCCCCTCTCTACTATTTTCTCATTCTCAGCTCCTCATGTTTTATAGCCATTAAAATACCGCACAACGTTTAAAACTCACTCGTCTTAATGTAAATATTTCATATAGACAGCGCTCTAAATAAAACCTAAATAATACTACAGTTGATATAACCAATAATAATCCGACTGTCTCCTATTGCTTTTCTCCAAGCGGAAGAGACAATTCCTTGATTTTGCCTTTGAATAATATGAAATCCCATATCTCGCGAATGCGATATCCCCTCTACCTTTCCTATATCCATTCGGTTTCCATTTGATTAACTTTACTCTCTTCCTCTCTCTCGGTAGAATATATTCAGGGCGCTATTGCCCTTTTTAAATTATGATATTTATTTTTTCCTGGTTAATTTTAAATGTTCGCTTGTCTTACGCACATCGATCACCTCCAAAATCTACCATCTGTCATCCTTTTTCTTTTTGGCCAATAAAAAGGCATGTCTATAATACATAGTCATAGTCTTTTGTCACAGAGCTAATTTTCTAATAAAATTAACAAGACGAACAATTCTTCTTTTTAAATAAAAGATTACTTTATATATTATAAACCGGCCAATCGGTTACACCCATGGAGATAACGTCCACAGCAACCATCTCAAATGGATTCTTTACTTCAATTTGGTCTTGCAACTCAAATTTATATTTTAATGATTTTATTAAATTATTATAGTCTCTTCTAGTCACCTTTTATGGCGCTAATCTACTGATTGAAACGATACTTTACTTGTCTTGTCCACTTACTGATTAGCAACTGTTCACTCCACATACTATTATCCTATTGCGATACCTTGCGCGTAGACAAATTGTCTTCTCTTTCCAAATTAATGGCTACCTCAATATTCTTCTTTGTTATCAGTTCTTGCGTAACTATGGTTTCTCTATCTATTCTCATAGATTACTCCTCTATTATTGTTTTTTTTAATCTATTTTTGTCTCGTAAGCGTCTTCGCTTACTATTTAATAAAAAAGATCCTCTTAATAATATAGTTTAACCTCTATTTAAAAAGAAAATGCAGGACGGAAAGTTTAACTGCTCTACTTCATTGATATAATTTACCTTACAACCATTTGCAGTCAAAATTATGTGACCGTTTAACGTATCACCGGGCTACCATTTCCTTGGTGCTATCACATTACTCCACAAGCTCCCACCAAAGACTTTAACCATTAAATTTTATTATCGACTAGTACACACACTATTTTAATATTCTTTGATGTCCGGTGATAATTATTTATCTTACATCTGTTCTTCAAGGCATCTATTCAAATATATCGCGGACACACCTTATAATATTTAAGTCCCTCGGAAATAAGCGTACATAATTCATTTTTTTCTGACACCGTACACATAGGCTTCTTAAACAGAGAGAGCGAGGAGATATGTCAAAGAGAAATGTATAGCCTGTTTTATTTAACATAAATAGACATAACATGAACGCAAATTCCCAAACAGATTGAACAATGCACTAGACAAAGAATAATCGATCCATTCTCATATAAAATCTTATTCAGTAAATAATGTTATTGTTCTATTAAATTATTTACTGACAGAAAACGTTATTGACACTTCCATTAAGATCTACTTAAGGTTTGGTTATTATTTTATGAGTGTACAGTCTAAAATCACTACAATTAATGTTATTATCTCACACGGTGGAATTTATTTATATTAACTTTAAACAATAAAATTTATAAAATTATACATTAATAATTATTATGTAATAAAGTTAAATATAATAATGACATATTAACCTAATCAAATATCAATATAATATTATATATTAAATATATAATAGTATATTAATATATATATTATAATAATATAATATTATATTATATATAATATATATATTAAACGGTATTATATATATATATAAAATATATCCATAATGAAAGTAATATATATAATTAAAAATTTAATAAGGGCACACTTATTCAAATTCCTATGTTTATATAGATTTTTATGGAGATATTAACTTTAGTGTATATGTATATATTATACATGGTACTTTTCCCGCGGGAAATATTGGCACCTTACCACCAATAACATTAAAAACATTTTAAATATATTTAATTCTTGGGCAAAAAAATCTAAAAGTTCATTTTTATCTAACAAAAAATATTTTTAGTATTTATTATGTTGCTTTACAATAAAAAATAATTTGAAAGGATAAAAATTTCAATATTTATTTATATAAAATATTAATTTTTATTACGTATTAATTATCAAATAATGTACCAAATATATTATGAAAAGCTACACTATATATAAAAGAATAAAAATAGAAAATTTTGTTTTAAAATGAAACCCAATCGCAGTGGTTCTTAACAAATTCGACTATATAGATAAACTTAGATAAGCGTAATATATGACTTTTCTTAATATTGTAATAAAACATCGTTGAAAAATTTTGAATTTTGAAGAGCAATTATCCCAATTTTGTCCCAAATAAATATATTCCGATTCTATAAAACTAAACCAAGTAATTTTACGCTTTTATGTCATTTGTATGCCTAAGTAATCGGTTAAGATATGCCTTAAACCAGTTTTAGATACACGAAAGTTCGTGACAAAATAGAAAACCAGCGAGACTTTACTTATTAAAGAAGATTACTTATTTGAATTTACAAACATGTGGAATTAGACTGGTTATTAATTAATAACATTATTTAACATCGATTTTAATAGAATAATTAAACAAATAAAAACATAACAAATATTTTTAAAATTTAACAAATAATTTGATCTAACTATTGTGATGAAAGATCATTATATATTTACTTTTGGAAGAAAATTTAATATTTAAAAATCTCTGATTTATTATTTGAGAATGAAGCCCATTTCATACTACAAATTTAAACGGGCATATATACCTACTGAAATATATATCTATACCGCCATATTGTTTATTTACATTTTTGCGTAAGGCACGTCCTATAAATTCCTGCAATTTCTTTACACAATTATTTATGCCTCACTATAGTTTTGATTCAAATAACGTATATCACCTTCAGGCACATTCAAGCATTGGCAGTTCTATACTTGCCTGTCAGTCTCGAGAGTCAGTTTTCTTCTGTGGCTCACATGCCCGACTCAACATTAGCTAAAAAACCCGAGAGAATCACTCGCCTGTAATATTGCATTATGCTATTGTTCTTCATTTCTGCTATCTCATTTGTCTCATTTCGGTGCGCTTACAGAAAAGATCTTAGAGGAGAAAATGCCTTGATAGCCTTTTCTAAGGCGTTCCATTTTATTCTGTCAAACTACCTCCGACCCGCCCTTACATATCTCCTGTAACAAACCACCTTCGATTTACACCGAGGGACCCTGTTCACTTCCTTCGGCAAGAAGTATTCTGGGTACCATCAACACAACGTACAGGTGGCGGCGTGATACGTTTTGCAATTAAGTATTCATATCTAAAATAGAACCTCCTCAGACCTTTTAAAAAATATATAAATTTCTTCCAATGGATAAACTCCATCACAATAATTGGAAATATTAAGACTTTTAATATAAAACCATTTGTTTTATATTTTTATTTCTGTCTTGTTTCTATTCCAAATTCTCTATGGGCTTTCCATCCACAACACGCTATGTTACCCAATTGTTTTGTAAACCAAAAATAACCTTTCGTAATGAACACCCGAGCGGCCTCGTTTTTCTGGCACGGAATTCGTTCGAAGGTTAAAACTGGGTGAAACGCACTTTCCTTATCCCGCACATAAGCACATAATGAACGAAATACACGGTCTATTATATATAATAAATATATTTCATACATTATATATACAATATTATACATACCGATTACTTATATATTATATTTATTATATTATATTTTAGTATTATACATTTCTTATCATCCTATAACCTCACTATATATATATATATTACTATATATATTATCTTCTGCTCTTTCCTAGCATTACCCTCAAAATTATAAACAAGAAAAAATTAGCCTACATTCTGAATAATACTCTCATTGGCAAAAACACTCTCCTATATTCTATAGCAGGGCGTCGTCCAATATGTTCTTGACCCTCAGGGTCAAATGTTTAATTGGGAAACCTGGGTTTGGGTAGATTGGAAAGAATCGGCGAAAACAACGTATCCCCGTTATTTTTGTTGGGGAAAACTCCCGCGTCCCCAATTAGGATCAAATTCCTAGCTTAAAAAATTACATCTTCAAAAAATGACCGCCTTCTTGTTTAAACAATTTTATTCTCAATAACATTAAAAAAATGCTCACCATTCACCTCCCGACAAATAGAAAAAAAACCACTTACAAATTTCCTTGAGACAGCGGTGTCGAAAAGAGTAGTAAGCTGATGTACCTATCCCGAGACAGGGACATTGTAGTAATTCCTGTTCCTTCTAAATCGAAGTAACAAAGTTAGTTGGAGTGTTACTATAGACTCATCATGTTTTCCAACGGTGTCCCCTCCATATAGACAAAACCAAATCCATCCTGTCACAGTGGGCAGCCAACCATTCTGGCTAATTCCGATGCCGAGCCATCTCCAAATGGGCACCCTCGCGACCGAATACCATTTGTTTATGGAGGAAATACAATTCAGCTTCACAGAATACTGACGCAAGCGGCTGGGTTATCATATTGTGTCTCAGCCGGTAAGGCCCAGCGTGAGTTGAATTGTCTCATCATTTTTCCGAAAATCGAGAGGATTTCTTCATTTTTCTCCCACTTAGTCAGAGTGAACTTGGCGGCCAGCCAACCTTTGCCACGTTATTAGGAATTAAAGTTCAAATCCTGTTCATAATAAATGGCGGGTGTAATTTAACTCTAGGGCCATACTTTGATCTCTCCATATAGGGAAGCAGGAGGGAAGAAATATTCCCCACACACACTACAAAAAATTCAACTGAGCACATTATCCGTGTTTTTTGCGCCCGACTTTTATCATCTACCCCCAAACCATCTACCCGTATTTCAGAAAACAATTTGAACCCTATGGCAGTTCAGTACACTTCGTATGACCCCTCCTCGTATATCTTATCATATCTTATATATTCATATCTCTCATCTTCACTATCTCTCTATCTATCTATTCTATATATTTATGTACGATAAGTTCACTTACACTATGATATATTTCATCTCTATCTACTTCTTACTTTTACTATATACTTATTTTATTACTTAATATATTTATATTCTATATTATATATTAGTATTTATATCATATCATAACAGAGTACTTTATTACCTTAATTAAAATATTTTTTAGGACCTAATATACCTTATTGAAGAAAAATATTCAATCACTAAAATATTCTTAACTATATATTTATTAATTAATTATATGACATATAATATACTACATATATATACTTTTGTACTATTAGTTACCTATAATATCCTTATACTAATTATATTATTAACGTCATATTATACCAAAATGACTACTTAATTAAATTGATCTGGTACGTATTATAGTACTGAAAATAATACATATTATAAAACATAATTATTCATTTGACTGTATAAATTCATTTACATTTAATAGCACATCATTATTAATTCATATCTTTTATTAATACCCACCACGTAACTTAGTTTTGAGTCAATCTCTTTTAATCAATGTACTTTTCACCCTCGCACTATAATGATCAATCGAAAGATAAATAAATGAGTCTTATCTTTATTCTGAAAGAGTGGTAGATGTCTAGAGGCGAAGCCTGACTATCATTATACGGTCCTCGACACCTTCTATAGCGTATACAACGTCGCATTAGCTTCTCAACGCATATATATTCCTACCAGTGCTGCATTCTGTTACGAAGATATAGTCACCTTTACCTCACCAATATATGCTCTACAACTACCTACTATATATATACTAAATTACAAGACTCTTATAGCTAAATTTAATCATTCTCTACCCACTCTCAAATAAATCCTTATCCTCTAGGACTATTCCTCACTGATGAACATAAACCTATCTCTTAGGTATTTCCATAATTACAGGCTTTTGTAAAATCTCACAAACTAAATGGCCATGTACTAACCCAGGACATTATGGAATTCCCTCACATTTAGTTACTTTACTTTGCAAATTACCCTTAGTATATCTTATAAGAACTATAGATCTGCTTAGTTATTTACTTCACTCTTTATTCTTCTTTGAGAGTATACTCACGTATATATTATAATAGTAATTGATTATAAACTTTAACAGCTTGGTCTCCATCAAATTAATTATTGCTTTCCGGTACATCCTCCATACATTCTCCTCGGGGATACTGACTAACAAGATGGTGTTGAGGGATAATTCGCTTGTTTCTCAATAATGGACAAGAGAGTTGGCTTAATATGCTATCAGTTAAATGCCTTAAACTTATATTATAAAGCCTCTCCACCAACTTTCTATCCGGCATGGAAGAGGGGATATGGCCTTGAAAAACCACCACTCATCACTGAAACATGCCTCGGTATTATCATCAGATTATTAATCAGAATTTTCATTGTCCACTTTCACACTACAGTTAATAATAATAGTTAATAAGGTATATATATATATTTAAGTTGCATTTCTCCACAATCAAACATCATCACCGTAATGTACTCTCTGCAACTCAATACAATGCGCGCGAATTCTCCACTACCTCAGACTGACCTAGCTTTCGAGAGCGTATTATCTAGCTATAATCAACGCTTTGCATTGTATCGCACCTGCACTCTTTTGGATGTGGAGGGCACAACGCTGCCCCGCTCCACGATCACTCAACATCACGCCAGCGTTGTATATACTCTCAACTTCGGAGGACAACCATCCGTCACCAAAGGCGCCTTTCCGCTTTTTCAACAATCCGCAAACAGCCATCTCGAACTCTTGCGTTCTCTGCGAGTATCGGGGTACAATCTACAAGTGCCCCTTCCCCTAATACCACCCACTGCAATCAACGAAAAATCGACTCCCCTCCTATATATTTATAGGTATGTAGTACCCTAATATATATATAATTATATATATGATATATAATCTGGATTCTAAAGGGTTGAGTGATCTGAGGGAGGTGGAATGCCTCTAAATTATATTAATATATATAGTATAGTTGAACTATATAGGTAATACCATATATATAAATATATATACTAGCTAATATATATATAATATATATTAACTATATATATATCTGCCTATACAATATAATAGTACTATACAATTTTTGTAAGATAGTAATATATGACTTCAGTGATTTATATACCTATATATATATATAATATAATAATATATATATAATATATATATATTATAATAATATATATATATATAATATATATAATTATATATATATATATATATATATTATCATATATAACTGAACACACACACTATCACACCACAACACATATATATATATATATATATTATATATATAATATAGGCAATACGGTGCAGCGCTATATAAGTGGGTTATATCAGTGTAATATATAATAATACAAGTATATTATATATCCATGTATAATTAATTATATTTATTATAATAACATACATATAATTATACATATATATATAATTATATTATATATATTATTAAGTATATATAAAATATATATATACTCACATTTATATCACTATATTAGTAGACATATCCTATATATTATAGTCTATATCGCGGTATATATACATATATAATGGAAACGTAGTTACTACTCATGGCTAAGGTAGAGTGGTCATACAACCAATTAATATTACTTATTTATCTATTACTATATATTATTTATATAATAGAATGATAATTATAATTAATATGTCAAGAAATATTTGTCCTTAGTAAGCAGTTTTTTCTACTTATTTATATAGTATACTTATTTATTATATGAAAATATAATATTATTATATATATGTTAATTAATTATATACTCTATATGATATATATATATAACTTGAAAACATTGAAGTATATGTATATCGAAATGAACATCGCATTCAAAGTTCAAAAACTCGCGTTATTTATTTCTATATTTTTTTTAAATTTACATTATTTTATCAGTATAATATTCTGTATTTACAGGTGGCAGTACTATTGTTTGGGTTAGTGATTGTTATCAACTTTTTATGCGTCTCCACCATATTTTATCCAGTGGCTGTAATTCATATGATGAGCCGGTTTATGTTACGCATATGTGCGGGTTTAATATTTTCAAGTCGTGATTTACGTGTGACGATTCTTCGAGATACTTAAATGTATAGGAGTAAGTTAACGCTAACTAAATAATTATTTGTTAATTTTTCTTTAATATTCAAAACTTTACATCGTATTTACCTATCCATACTCTAGAATAATTGATCACTGATCAGTGATAGACCCCTTACCTTAGCTGAAGAGCCCGTTGAGGGTGGGCTTTACCCTTATATAAGCCTACAATCAGGGCAGGTCTTGAGTGTATATAAAGTCAGGCGATTAGGGGAGTAATAGACTCAGATTTATTAGATATAGCATACACCTCTTGAAGTTAATCATTAGATCTCCGAATTTGTAAAACTTACCATGCTTTCGCAAAAAAGCCCCGTAGTATCCACGTGATTAAATACCTTCCAATCTACTGGGTGCGTCCGATAGCTGTTTCGGTTTTCCACAGCTATATTATAAGTCAAATTTATTCTCCATAGTGCCATATCATCCATCAAAAGTGAAGAGTAAGTTGCATAGTTTTGAATGCACATGCGCCAGAACGAGTTCTGATAGGTCCGACATACGGCATCCCGTCGCGTCCGTTCCAGATGTAGTTCTTCTCTAGTGCGTTGGCGTGGCCACAAGAGGGCTGAAAACAAACCTGAGGGCGTAGTGCCAGTACTATGGAGCAGACTAAAAGACTTATCTGTGTTCTAACAATTTGCTAAGTATGATCTGTAATTACGGTTTAAGCGCGCGGGTATGGTCGAGTTTTAATCACACTCGGTTCCAATGTAATCCTCCTTGTTTGGCAGAACCCCAGGAGTATCGCTTCGAATCCGGCTTGTTCACGGGCTAAATTTAGCACTAGATGGTTGTTTTGCTTAAGGCAAAAGTAATGGAGGCCCAAAGTGACTGTACGGATGGACTGTGGTCGGTAATCAGGGCGTCCGATTTAGGACCTATTCATATTGTACTCTAAAAGAAAGAGAGTTCCGTTCGGAAGAGCAAAGGTCACGATCTAGCAGGTGCCCAACAAGCGACGGTGTCTCGGGAAGGTGTTTAAGGAAACGGTTTCACCATGACTTGCATCCGGTGCAGTTTGTACATGCTTAAAGCCCGCATACTGCATGGAAATCTGACGGATTAACCTTTGACCTGTGCTAGGTGTTTATGCAAGTCGAGACGATTGACTTTTTCGCACTAGGATCGGTTGTTCGAGTAATTATAAGAGCGAAGCACGTCCCCACTTTTCAATCCTTCAGGGGTAAGGTGAATGCCCATAAGGTGCAGACATCTGGGGGGGTCTGAAAATAGGCGTCCACATTCACTTTGTAGAACACCAAACGGTATTGTAGTTGCACGCCAACGGTTGTTAAAAACAGTTTTTGTCTCTGGATCGCCCCATCATCCAACGCAAGGTCTACGGACTCTTGTGACTTTTTCAACGAGGTGCTGGAGAATAAGCAAGCACCGGTTCAATATCACCCGTCGGGCGTGTTCTATTACTTGATCTAGCAAAGTAGGTGTCAGTTTCGACACGGGTCAGCAATGGCTGCTGTATAGATGGTACTCAACACACATTTTATTAAACAACAAGGGTCAGGCCACGGTCAGCTGTGAAGAAGGTATCAAACATTCACTTTCACGTACCCTCCGAAGGATGGCGGCTAAGGTCGTGCGATGTGGTTGCAGCCTATAGGAATCGTGGCCCAATACAATCTTGATCCCTCACGACCGTTCCCATTCGCATACCCATATGTTGGCAACATGTTGGTCTGTTCCCGGTAGGGATAACGCACCATTATTACTGAGTCAATACCGGTATTTTGAAATACCTTATGCTCACTTGTTCCATTACAGGTGGGGAAGATACCTCCGTATCAACCTCTTGTCAAACGTTCTACCGTGCTCTCAAAGGTATCATTACAATTTTACAGCTGCTACTATGCGGATATCGAGGGTGCGCATGCCTACTGTATGTTCGCCAAACCTCCCATTCCAAAGTACCAGGTAGACCGACACGGGTGGTTATCTGTGTTATCTCCGTCGTAACCATGCATTTCCCGACCTACCGTATGTTCTTTAAACATAATTTGTCCAGCAAGCATGTTTAGTCAGATTCCAGGGTTTGTCAGTTAGCATGAATCTGAAAATGAAAATGAGTTGAAGGCAATTACAATAAACGTATATATATTATATATAATACTATATATATATATTATATATATATATATATACTATATCTATAATATATATCATTATATATAAATATATTATATAATATATAATCTTATATACAGTATAATATATATATAATATATATTATTATATATTTATATATATATATCTATATCTATATATATACTATAATATATATATATATATATATATAATAATATATATAACAAGTATATATATATAATATATTACTATATATATTATATCTATATATTATATATATATATATATATATATTACTATCATATTATATATTACTATATATATAATATATATATCAAACCCCTGTACAATCCTCTCATTAACATCAGAATTCGCCACACACACACAAAGATATATCTATATATAATATATATCTTTATATTATATCATATATAATATATTATATTAATATATATAGATATATACTACGCTATATATATATAGTATATTATATATATATAGCCTATATATAAGTTATATATATATATATTATATATAATACACTATATAACTTAGTTATACTAGCCTGATACTATATATATTATACCCCTATATATATATATATATATATTCATATATATATATATGCTATATATATTACGTATATATTCAATATATATCCATATACCACTATAATTATATACTATTATATATATATATAATATATAGTATATATATATAAGTGATATAAAAATATATAAAATATATATGAGATAAATACCTAGAAATTTATATACAAATATATAGTATATATATATATATTTATATATATATATAATTTTCTCTGGTGAGTAAAGACCAGAACCCAAAATCCTACTGAATTCCAAGATAGTTTGGAAAAAATCAAGAGTAGAAACCAAATTAAAGACAGACATGTTCCGACATGCTGCGTTTGAAACGTGTTCAAGTCAAAGGAAGTTGAAACAATAGATAAAGGAAATATTCTCCAGACTTAACAAGTAAAGTACATGTAAGATTGAGCATAGCAGTTAAGTCTTGGGGTAAGAAAGTCGAACAGAGAAAGAATGAGACTGTACGGAACTGTGTGTTTCACAGTTCCTCAATGGAGAAGGTGTGCGATTGTAGAGTTTATAAAAGCAAAGTCAATTTTATTAGCGCGAGTTTAAAGAGAGACTGACGCAATAATCTAAAGGACCGAAAGAAACTGGAGGGAATTAGGGAGAGCGAAAGAGTTGATAAGACGCAAAAGGTTTAGACTCCACCTTTTCAGGGATGGCTACGTGAGTGGAACCAACCCTGTACGAAGTATAGACACAAGGCAAAGAACGCCCTTACGCAGCTCTATCAGCTGTGGTGGTATGATGAAATTTTGAAGGCGCGTCGGAACATCCAACCACTTAGAAGCTTCCTACCATGGCTCAATCGGTAGAACGACAGAGTCGTACAAAGGCCCGGGTTCGATCCCTAGTCCGGATAATAGGTAGCTATTACCTAGAGAAGTTCCAATCCTTGAAGTTCCCCTCCAGTGAGGTGTGAACTTTTTTTTATAAAAAAAAAGAGAAATAATTTGACTCTTCCAAGAAAGATCAAACAAAACACCAATAATATTTTCATTGAAAATGTTATAGTTGTGTGGAAGATTATGGTGTATAGGAGCTGAATTTTTGAGGTATTGAAAACAACCTCGTTTTCTCTTTTCCAATTATTGATGTGTGAAAGATCAGAGATCAAAATTGATCCAAGGCCATCCTTTATTTATTGATTAATTGCTGCTTAGTGGGACGTCTTTTCAATTGAAAGAAGTAATGACGGGTGGAGAGCTTGACATAAGTGCTGATAAGCTATAAAGTGACAGATCATTAATAAAAAGGAGAAAAAGGATAGAACAGGACCCTGATAAACAGCACTATTGAGAGGTTTAAAGGATAAACGATGGCTGCTCGCGACAACATCTGTAGAACATCCGAAAAGGAAATCAGAAGGAAAAGCTACATAGAGAAGCGGAAAAGGTAGATACTGAAGAAGGGAAGTTTAGATGGGCTATTAAAGTTTGTGCTTAACTCTACTGAAAACTCCCGATATGTCCAGCGTTGTTATAAAAATATTCAACGTAACTCCGAAGAGCAGATCCTCAAGAATCAAAGAAAAAGCAAATAAGATAATCAGTGGAGCCCTCCTTAACGAAGCCATTTTTGGCAATCGAATATAAGATTAAAATTTAAAATTTTTAAGATGCTTCCAATAATTCCTGTTAAGGAAAGAGTTGGCTCAACAAATGTTGTTCAGTCAAAAATAAAATATCAACAGTTGGAATGCATTGGATTTGTTGGAAGAAAAGTTGAAACTTAAGAGGATCACTATGTTATAATTAAAGAGCCTGGAGGACATTATATTATTCATTTTAGCCCAGATCATGAGAATGCTTACACTGTTACCTTAATTAATATGTAGTAGTGATGGTCTGTTGCAAAAAGGAATAGTTAGGGGATTTATTAAATTATTCGAAGTAAATTTGGACTGACTATTGCAGTGACTAACATGCTTCGTCCATTTTGATTAGCTTTCCTTCGGACAATTCTTTTAAGGAATGTATGGGGGGTTGAAACCGAGTAGGCCAAAATTCTTTAGGAAGCTATTGGAGAAAATATTTAAATTTTTCAAACGAAGATGTAGCGAACCTGAAGCCTATACATTTGATCTAGATCTGTAGGGCATTAGAATCACGTAGAATTTACCTTACATAAAATAATGTGATTAATAAATCTCGAGTAGAATTATCGTATTTATATTCTGGCTTTCAGCCTTCATGTGCTACGTGACTTGTGTGTTTCAACTAGCGAAACACATTCTAACAAAATCAGATTGAAATACGCAATTATTTATTAATATAGATCAATCCTCTGTAAGATGTAGAATAACTTGTATCCAGTAAAATAAGGATCATAGTGAGGGGGGGGTAAGATGGAGTAAAATATTATCATGTCAGATGATAATGATGACCCTCCTTATATATACCCTTACAGAGCGGCACTCAAATTAAAATTCATCACTCGTAATATATATATATATATATATAATATTATTAATATAATATATATATAATATATATTTTATTAGCTATATTATTAAATTATAACTATATTATATATATAATAAGAGCATTGAGAAAAGTTAAAGATTGAAACAATTTTGGATTATCTAAATCAAATTATGAAGATTGAATCCAATATATATTATATATATATATTATATATATATATATATATTATAATTAGATAATATATATAATAATATATAATATAAATATAAAATATATTATCTAAAATATATTATAATAATATATATATATATAGTTTATTATATATATTAATTATAATAATAATATATATAGTTAATATATATATATACATATATTTAAGGCGCAGCATTTTTAGTTCCTTATTGATAAATGTTATAGCGTAATTAAATATAATAATTTTGTAATACATTTAAATTTTCTTATCTTTAATTCATATTAGCATGAACGAAAGTGAATCGTTGCACAATATATATTATATATATATATTATATATAAATATATATATATATTATATTATATATATATATATATAATATGATATATAAATATATGAATTATAATACTTATAAAATATATATATATGAATAATAATTGTAGTAATTTAGTTTGTAAACAAAAAATTACTTAAGGTTATATATACAGCATCTGAAGGAGGTGAAGGCGTGTCCAACAGGCGGAGTCTTGGAAGGCCCATGACCCACCTTACACTTTAACTATCCTCTTAACCTTCCTTCGCGGCCATCGTCAGTCTATCAGTAGGTTTGAAATCGTGTGGTCGGCCTTCTTTAGACCGTGGGTGACTCGGTGACTTCAAAACGTGATTTTCAGTCAGTGTATCATTTATGTCATACGATTATTATTATTATTATTTATTCAAATGATATTGTGTTATAATTGCATTTAAGTGAGGTGTTCCTTATTTTCTCTCATAAATTTCAAATTTGATATTAAAACAAGGCTTTTTACCTGTTTATAATTATTGTATTATTTTTGTAAAGTTTTATACTTGTGTGAAATGTTTTTACTCTTTTGTCGTTGTCAGTTCATTAAGTTTTGACTTTAATTGAAGATATCATTTTATAAGGGGTAATAAAGATGGTTGTTTACTCAGATGAAGAGTATGATAAAAGTAAGTCAGATCCTTCTACAGACAGCTCATCGTCTTCAGAGGACTCTGCGCATTTCATTAATCTTCGTCAGAGGAAGAAGAGTCTCATGAGAAGAGTGGAAGAAAGAAAGAAACTTTCGAAGAAAAAGAGTAGCACAAAGAAGAAAGGGACGATGAAGAAAGATGATGCCAGACGTCTTTCTTCTAAATTACCTAGGGAATATATGGAAAAAGTTGAAGAAGAAGAACCGTCGAATGCAGGTGCTGATAATTTGGCTTTCGAAAAAGAAACAAAGCCAGGCGTATTTCAGTAACTATTCCCAACAAAATCAAATTAACGAGACACACTCTTTCCATTGAGATACCAGGAAACTCTTCCGTTAAGAATCCTCCACAACCTACGACACTATAAATACCATTTGAACCCATATAATCTTTGTAATTCCCGCCCTTTATAGAAAGCGAAAAGAAAGGTGTGTACCTCATCTTTGTTAGTTGTCAAAGCTCAAATGATTATTGGGAATAAGTAAATGGAAACCGATCAAAGGACCCTCGAAAAAGGACACGTAAACTTCTCCACAACCGAGTCCGAGACCGAATCTCGGAAAAGTGAGTCCAAAATTGAGTCCGAGACTTGTTGCAGCACATATGAAGAGAAAGTTTTCCGAAGCTATACTTCTCAAACCAGAAAATTTGGTAAGTATTTCATATAGTATATAATTATTGTAAGTAGTAAATAATATAGTAAGATATAAATGAATATAAAATATAATAAAAAATATAATATATAATAGAATAGATATATATTATATATAATATATATATATTATATTATATATAATACATAATAGTGGCAAAGAATCATTTAAAGAATAGTCGACCTTTGGCCGGCTTTGAGTATCAATCGAACTTACATTAGCTCTTTTAAACTCGTTGTAGTCGATGGTTATCGATAATATATATATAATATATATATATATATATTATTATAAATAGTATAATATATAAATATTAGAGTATATATATCAAATCTACTGATATATAATATAGTATAAGTAATAGAAATATATATATATAGAATATATAGATATTATATTATTATATATAGTACAGTATAATAATCTTTGTGTAATGTGTGATGTGTGTAATTTAAATCGTGCCCGGGGAATTTGTAAAAAACGGAAGTTGCGTAGCTTCTGAGTCAATTTGGATAATTACCTGCTTTGGAAATATATCTTTTTCCTCTCCTTCTTTTTTAAGGATTCTTATTATAATCCTTTGGTATATTTCATTTTTTTCAGTGAGGATCCGTTGTAGGCTTGTGGAGCCCAAGGGTAGTTTTTTTTTTTATTTATTATGTGGCATGAGGAGAAGTGCTTTAGTCAACATTTTTGTATACCCTGTATTTTATTAGGTATATATAATATAATATTAATACTATATATAATCATTATATAATATATTAATATAATATATATATTATATATATATATATATATATATATAATATATATTGTGTGGTGTGTGTGTTGTGTGTGTGTGTGTGTGTTGTCTTCTTAATAGAATAATAATAATAATAAAAATCAATATTATAATAATATAAGAATAATAATAAATAATATAAATAATAATAATATATAAATCAGCATTATATTAATTTTATTGTTATTATTATTATATTATTAATTATTATATTATATATATTAATTAATCATATTATTATTATATTATGTATATTTTTATTATTATTTTTATTATTGAGCGAAATCTTTTGCAACAATGATGGTATTAAAATAATGTAAAAGATCTATAGGTTGTTTCTCACCTAATACATAAGTTTTTGTTTTTTTTACCATCTAAAATAACAGATATTATTCTTTTTCCAGTGGGTTGTTTTATACTTCAGGTAATAATTAAATAATAATAATATTAAAATCAATATTAATCAATAAAATATAAAATAAATATTATAATTATATATAATGATAATAAATAATAATATTGTCCGATTAACTCCTGTCTTTATTATATTATATATTAATTATTATTATATTATTATAAATTATTATATTATTATTATTTATTATTATATTATTATTATTAAGTTACTGTCGATATAAAATTTGATTATTCAGTGTATATTTGTTTATATTATTATTTATATTATTATTATTTATTTATCTATTATTAATTATATTATTTTATTATTATTATTATTATTATTATTTATTATTATTATTACTATTCACTTATATATATTAGAATATATATAATTATTAATATTACTGTCTACATAGCGTGAATAATTATAAGCTGAGAACGTCTACAGAAGTTTCAGTAGAACGAGTTTTGATGAGAGTCGATCTCGATTTATGAGTAACTGAAATAAAAAAGAAAAGAACACCATACCATTCATGTTATTCGCACTGCGCCATCTAATATATAAATAGATATATATAATATATTTATATACGTATATTATAACTTATAATGCTTATACTTATAATGCTTATACTTATAATGCTTATACTTATAATCAGAATTATAACTGATGATTGATCGATATAGATATTTGTATTATATTTAGTATTATTTTTATTGGGATAACTGTGATATAAATTATAATTTCCTATTAGCAAAATTCTATGATTTTTTTAATGATAATTTAATACTAATATTAAAATATATATTTATTTCCCATATTAATTTGATATAAATCCCTATAGTATATATAATATATTATATATATATATATATATATATATAATAATATATATTAGTATATATATATATATATATATATATATATATTATTATAATATATATATATATATATATATAATTACTATATGACCTGAGAGTAGTGACTCTAGCCTTCTGTTAATATCCTTTAAGTCAAAGCTTACAGACACCTGATATACTAATCTATGGATACATGGGATATAATATATAGTATATATATATAATATATATATAATATATATATATATATATATAAAGTATATATATAATATATAAATATACATAATATTTTATCATTATATATATATGGTAAACGATTATTTTTAAAAATTCCTGAATCATTATTACATATAGAAATATGTATTAATTTTGTAATTTATGCTTTATTTTATGAGAGGGATAGGAGTGCCCCTTTTTACTTTCACTATATTAATATCCTGTTCCTGTTCCTCCCCCAGACAGACTTCTCCCTCCACGCCCATACCCTTCGTCTTCCTTCTCCGTTACCCCAGGTTAAAAGTAAGGTGAAGACTTATTTTCTGTGGGTTCGAAATTTACTTTCAATTAAAGTGTATCCTCTTCCACTGAGGATTGTAATTGCGTTAGGTGAAATAAAAACTTTTGTCTCTTCCGTGTGTGGTTTGTAATGTGTGTGTAGGCGTATGTGTCATGGGCACACGTGTATGATGAATTTATATATGCGATAATTGTTTGGTTAAGCATTCTCCCAAAGGCAAAAGGTTTTTCTAGCACAGTGCTTGTTTTAATATTGTATTATTTATTAATAAAGCTACAGTTATAAATTGCATTTAAATAATAATAATACATATAATAATAATAATGATAATAAAAAATATTAATTGAAAATCATAAAATTATTATATATATTATTAATTTCTATTAATGTATAATTATTTATTTATTATTTATATCTATATTATTATTAATATATATAATTATTATTATTAAATATGTTTTATTATTATTTTATTATATATTATTATTATTTATATATTGATTATTTGTTATATTATTATTATTAGTATTATTATTATATTATTTATTACTATTATTTATTTTATTATATTATTATTATATTTAAATTATTATTATTATTTATATTTTTATCTTAATTTTATTATTTTATTATTATATTATTAATATTATTATATCTTTATTATAGTTATATTATTATTATTTTATTATTATGATTTTTTATTATTATTATTATTATATTAATTATTATATTATTATTTATTAATTATTATTATGATTATAGTTATTATTATTATTATTATTTTATTCATTAATATTATATTATTTTTTATTATTTTAACCCTTGCAAAGAGAAACCAACCTTCAAGTTTCGTCGATTCTATCTATCCTATCCTATGTAGGTAATCGATCTGAATGCAAGCATAATCCGTGTATTACAGCGCAATTGTGCTTGCAGATTTTTATGTGAGTGTTTGGTGTTTTTGGTAAAGTTCGTGAACGCATAAACAAGTGTATCGTAACTGAGAGACGAGAGAGAGAGAGAAGAGAGAAGAGAGAGAGCGAGAGAGAGAAGAGAGGAAGGAGAAGAGATGAGAGAGAGAGAGGTAGATGAGAGAGAGAGAGAGAGAGAGAAGAGAGAGAGAGATAGAGAGAGAGGATGAGAGAGATGAGGAGAGAGAAGAGAGGCGAGGAGAGAGAGAGAGAGAAGAGAGAGAGAGAGAGGCGTAGAGAGAGAGAGAGAGAGAGAGAGAGAGAGAGAAGAGAGAGAAGAGAGAGAGAGAGAGAGAGAGAAGAGAGAGAGAGAAGAGAGAGAGAGAGAGAGCAGAGAGAGAGAGAGTAAGAGAGAGAGAAGAGAGGATGGAGTTAAGAGAGAGGTTGAGAGATGACATGAGGTGATGAGTAAAAAGAGATATGAAAGAGAGAGTAAGGAGAGAGAGAGAGTAGAGTCTGGACTGACACATTTGGTTCGTTCATTAAGCACTTGTTATTTGATCTGAATATAACACACTAGAACGAACACCCAAAAAATGCATGTATAAATACTTCGTAATCTTGTACAAGTTTAACGTTTAAAAATATCTTATTAACCAATAAATCCATCACAAACGACAATCAATAACACGCAGTATAGACAGTAGAATACTTACTAACATTCAAACCTCCTTTCTTAATTTTTTATATATAATAATCCGATGATTTTGTGCTTCGAACCCACGTCCGTGATCTACTGGATCATCCTGATCGATTTAAAGCTATATGAATAGTTGATTCAAACTGACTCTTGTATTCTTAATTCATGTTATCGTCTGCTGCAAGGACTTAGTGGAAATTTCTTACTTCATTGATCATACTCGTACCTACTGATAAGTAGGTAGTGAACCGTATAGACAGAATAAATTCATGAAAATTATATTATGCATATGGCGTTATACGTTTATTTCTCTTCAAATAGGGATCCCATAAACATGTAAGTGTGCAGAATGTTTCTTGAAACCATAGAGCTGAACTTGCATGTGAATAATTAATCATCCCTTCATATTAAAGGTTTTTTTATAATGATGATTAGATTATTCTGTTTTGTAGCTTTGGTGACTTACTATTTGTGGAGATTAGGTCTTATGATTCATATGTAAGCTGTCGAGAACTACTTGGATTGCTTCCACGTAAGAGATAACTTTAAAGATTTAATGAAGACTATCTCAACTCGATAAAGTTCCACGAGATGTTACACAAGTTTTCTAAATCCACTTATATTAGCGAATTTTACGAAATAGAAAAGATAAATTGAAATTTTTTATTCTTCCTTATATCGCTCTGATTGGTACTGTGATTATACAACATACAAGGAAGCGTGACAAAGCTTATTTTAGAATATATCATACCTTTTTGTAACCTTTCTTACTCAAAATAGAACTGTAATAACAAATGATTACGGTATACGATGTTAGTATTTGGTATTTGGTCATCTATTTTTTTGAAAATGAGGGAAATTACTTATTTTATTTCCCAAAATAATTCCACCCCCCGTTATAAATTCCCCCCATTAGTTATCATGATTTAGTCAATATTGGATTCCGACATAAGTCTTTAAAAATATGTTTTCCGTCTACTTTGTTCTTATTTATCCCAAACTATGATTTTTTCTGCTTGGGATAAAAATAACTGCTGCTCATTAAATTAATAATTGATGGATATTCAACTTAGATGCTAATATTATTACACACAATGTTTATATGATTGTTCCGCTGATAGTGTTTACAATCAAATGTTTCAAGAAATATCAGAAATTTAAAGACTGCTTCGCTGCATTTTTGTTCTGTGAAAATTTTTCCTTTCTTATGGCATTAAACGAGATTTAGCTGAACGCATCGCTTATAAGTCTATATTTAAATGTTGATCCCAAAACATACTGAAAATTAGTCTTTTCGTAGAAAGCTTATAAGGAATGGAAAAGAATGGTAAATGAAGAAACTGAAGAGGGTTTGTGGGGTTTTATTTCCAATTGTTCGGTGTCCTACATTATTCATAGTCAATGGAGAAGAGCTTCTCAACAGTTTGATCTGGTTTTAAAGAAATTGAGAAAAATTACTCGTGAACTTGAGTAAAAAAATCCTGAAGGTCATTATGGTATGCATGAATTATCGCATATTCTAGGAAAATAAATTTTGAATTTTGCGTGTTATGATTATTGTATACTAAATATATAGAAAAGATAATTTATTGTACTTGATTTATGATTGAAATAAAATGGTTTATATTTTGTTTAGTTTATATATATGATTTTGGTATATCTCAGTTACTTTTTAGATATATTAATAAAATTCGGGATTGCTTTCTGTACGCATTCACCACTCTGAAAAGTTTTTTAGACCAATGGTAAATATGGAGAGCTAGTGTATCTGATACTATAACGTTTAATATTCTTTGTATTAATAATCGTGTTAAATTTTCATTAGAATTTTGGTTATTACCTTTGAATTTATTTTTTTTTACCAAATACTATAAAGAAATAAGTATGGCTGGATGTTTTTCTTGTGGTTTAATTGTTTTTAATTTTTGTTTATTTGTTTTAAATGTTTGTCTTGCTTTGGGGCTTTATGGGTGAATTCTTATTACAAACTTGATCATATATTATACTAATATATATTATAAATAATATATATAATATATATATAATATATATAAATATATATATATATATAAAATAATAATTAATATAATATAATATTATAATATAATATATATATAAAATATGTAGATAGCCTTGCCGCAGTTCAGATAGTTGTTTAACAGGATCACGGTCGTCCGTCCAGCCGCAGAAGAAGCTTTTTATTTTTTTATCTTATTTTTTAAATTGATTTTTTCCACAAAAAAAATTGATATTGATACTTTCAACAGTATTATCTATTGTATTAGGTCTTGAAAAGTAGATTTTGCTCAGTTATAATTAAGCCAAAAAATTAAGATGGTTTCCATATGAATTACGGCAGAGAGTCAAAATTTTGTCTAGAAATTTAAGATTGGTCTTATTTTAAATTTCATATCGATTTCGTTAAATTTTCAAATGAAAAATTAAGCACTTGTCCTAATCATTTTCTTCTCTTTTTTCGTTGCGATTTTCTATGTATTCAAAAAAAAAGAAAAACTAATATTGAACTTTTCCAAATGCCTAGAAAATGTGTCACGAATGGCGTTGCATGGTCACGACGAAAAAGATATATTAAAAAATGTCTAAATAAACTTTCCTTAAGTATATTCATTAATTTTTTTTTTAAAATTTCATATAAAAGAGTAATGTGAAAAAAAATTCAAACATTTTTTAAGTGCTTTAGAGTTCATAATATTGTCTTGGTCAATTCTTAGTTTGAAGCCATCGGTATACAGATAAGATATTTTTAGAACTTATTATTTTAATTTTATTATACGGACCAAGGTTAAACTACGATAATTAATTCGTGGCAAAATAAAAGAAAAAGAGAAAATATAAATAAAATAAAGGTTACAGAATCAAAAAAAGTACAGTAAATTGCAACTTTGATTTGAAATATAATGTATATCATTCATATATGGACTAGCATTATATAAATCTTTAATTAGAAAAGAAATAACTAAATCTATACTTTTTTAGGCGCGCCTGGTCCAAGAAATTTTTTTTCAGCCATATAGCCTTTACCTCTTAGATTCATCGCTTATAGAACAAGGGAGTAGTAAGGGATACCACACATGCACATGCGTTCGAATTCATGCATACAGATTATTTTTTTTTTCGTTTTTTTTTTTTTTTATTGTGTTTCTAGAAACGATACAGTGGTAATAAGCCCTTGGAGAATCATGGCAGGAGAACGAAGTGGGACTACGGTGGCAGTGGCAACAGTGGTCTTTGTACAGGTTGTATTCAACATAATGAAATGATTATATGAATCACGTACACTCTGATAGTCAAAAAAAAATTCTTATTCAAAGAATTATGTAACTAGGGTAGGTGCAATAATGTTTGGGAGATTGTTAAAAGAATCAGGAAGAGGTAAGCACACTTTTAACTCTTCTTATTTTTTATTTTTTTTAATTATTTAAATTTATAAACAAGAAATATTAATTGAAAAAAAAAAAAAAAATTAATTTTTTTTTTTATTAATATTGTATATAAATTTATTGAAAATAAAAATTTTAAAAAAAGAAAATTATTATTTTTAAAAAATTTTTTTATAATTAAAAAAAAAAAAAATTAAAAAAAAAAAAAGAAAAAAAAATTTTAAAAAAAAAAAAAAAGAATATTTCAAGAAAAAAGAAAAAAAATTTTTTTGAGAAAAAATAATTTTGAAATTGGCAACCAATATTATTCTGAAAAAAGATTTTTTTTTTTTTAAAAAAAAATTTTTATTTTTTTAATTAAAGAAAAAAAAAAAATATAAAAAAGAAAAAAAAAATTTTTTAAAAAAAAAAAATTTTTTTTTTTTAAAAAGAAATTTTTAAAAATCTTTTATAAGTTATAAAAATAAGATATATAATTTATTTTGTTATTTTTTTAATTTATCCACATTTTTTATTAAAAGAAATGTAAAACAAAAAATTATTTTTATTATTTGTTTTTTTTTTTTTTTTTAAATAAAAAAAAAAATTTTGTTTTTTTTTTTTAAGTTATCAACAATAATAATTGTTTTTAAAAAAAAGAAAAAAAAAAAAAAAAAAAAATTTTTTTTTTTTAAAAAAATTTTTTTAAAAAAAAGAAAATAAAAATAAACAAAAAAAATGAAAATAGAATATTTTTTTTTGTGTTTTTTTTTTTTGTTTTTTGTTTTTTTTTTTACTAAAGAATTTTATAAAAAGTTTTTTTTGTTTTTATCTAATGGTACACCAACGTTTTTTTATTGATAAATGTAAAAGAAAAAAATTTTGTTTTTTTAAAAAAATAAAAATTTTTTTTGGTATTTTTTAATGAAAAAAAATTTTTTTTTTCTTATAAATTTTAAAAGTGGATAAAAAAATAAATTTTTATTTTTTTTTCAAAAATATAAAAAAAAAAAATAAAATGTTAAAATAGAAAAAAAAAAATTAAAAAAATAAAAAAAAAAAAAAGTAAATAAAAAAGAATTGCTTTATTATAAAATTTAAAATAAAAAAAAAAATGTTTTTTTTTAAAAAAAAATAATTATAAAAAAGAAAAATTTTTATTACTGTTTTTTGTTAAAAAAATATTTTTTCTGAGTTATTTTTTGATTTTGTTTTTTTGTTACTTTTTTAAATTAAACAAAATGAAACAAAAATATTTTTTTTATTATTATTTTTTTGTT
>JABUQX010039201.1:0-2500 GCA_015478945.1 Trachelipus rathkii
GAGATTTATATTATTATTATTAATTCTTATTATTCATTAAAATCATATTTATTATATATTATATATAGTAATTATTATATTATTATTAGTATTATTATTATCTTATTTATTATTATTATTAAGAATTATTATAATTATTAAAATATCATTATTTTAATATTGGATTATTATTATTATTATTATTATTATTATTATTATTATTATATTATTATTATTATTATTATTATTATTATTATTATTATTATTATTATTATTATTATTATTATTATTATTATTATTATTATTATTATTATTATTATTATTATTATTATTATTATTATTATTATCATCTATTTTTTATTATTATTATTATTATTATTATTATTATTATTATTTTATTATTATTATTATTATTATTATTATTATTATTATTATTATTATTATTATAACATAATTATTGTGTTAGGATAAAACTTATAGCTATTACATTGATCGTGATAGTCACTAGGTATTATTCACATTATTCTAATTACTAATATTTTATTGTACATTTAATTAATACAATTATTGTTACTATTAGAAAGGAAGAGGCATCTGCACAGTTGATGCTCAAAATATATATGTATAAATGTATTGTATTGGGCTCAAAGGACACAACACTGTGTTGCAATCAGTAGCCCCATTTTAGATAGGAGTGAAATTGAATCCTAATTTATAGATTTATTGCCATTTTGTAATTGTAATAATATCAATTATATTTGTATCTCTGTTATTAAAGGATAAAAATTGTAACTGCTATACTGAATAAAAATTTTTTGTATTTTGATTATTATTATTATTATTATTATTATTATTATTATTATTATTATTATTATTATTATTATTATTATTATTATTATTATTATTATTATTATTATTATTATTATTATTATTATTTATTATTATTATTATTATTATTATTATTATTAGCTATTTATTTATTTTTAGATTTTATATTATTATTATTATCTTCTTATTTTTTTTATCATTATTATTATTATTATTATTATTATTATTATTATTTATTTCAATTAACATTATCATTATTATTATTAATGATTTCTATAATTAATATTATTAATTACAATTATTGATATTATTTTTATTATTATTATTATTATTATTAATTATTATTATTATTATTATTATTATTATTATTATTATTATTATTATTATTATTATTATTATTATTATTATTATTATTATTATTATTATTATTATTATTATTATTTATATTATTATTATTACTTATTATAATTATTATTATTAAATAATTATTCTTATTCTTCCTATTTATTATGTATTATTTTATTATTATTATAATTATTATTATTATTATTATTGTTATTATTATTATATTATTTATATTATTATTATTATTATTTATTATTATTATTATTATTATTATTATTATTATTAATATCTATTATTATTATTAATTATTATTATTATTATATTTTAATTATTATTATTATTATTTTATTCTTATTATTATTATTATTATTATTATTATTATTATTATTATTGTGACGTAATTATTGTGTTAGAATAAAATTTATAGCTATTACATTGATGGTGATAGTCACTGGTATTAATTCCATTATCTAATCACTAATATTTTATTGCTTACATTTCATTAATACAATTATTGTTTACTATTAGAAAGGAAGAGACATCTGCACAGTTGATGCTCAAAATATTATGTTGTAAATCCATTGTATTCCGGGGCTCAAAGGGCACAACCTGTGTGCAACTCAAGTAGCCGCCATCAGAAAGGAGTGAAACTGAATCCTTATGTATATGATTTATTGCCATTTTGAAATTGTAATATCAATTTTATTTGTATCTCTGTTATTAAATGATAAAAATTGTAACTGCTGTCCTGAATAAAAGTTTTTTGTATTTTGATTTATTATTTTATTATTATTATTATTATATTAATAATAATATTATAGGGTACAAAAAACCCTAAGTTAGTTATTATTATTATTATTCATTATTATTATTATTATTATTATTATTAATTATTATTATTATTATTACTCACTTATTATTATTATTATTATTATTCATTATTACTATTTTTATCATTATTATTATTTAATTATTATTATTACTTATTATTATTATTATGTTTCTATTATTATTATTATTAATTATTATTATTAATATTATTTATTATTATTATTATTATTATTTATTATTATTATTTATTATTATTATTATTATTATTGTTATTATTATTATTATTATTATTATTTTCATTATTATTATTATTATTATTATTATTATTATTATTATTATTATTATTATCTTATTATTATTATTATTATTTAGAAGTATTATATTATTACTATTTTTTATTATTATTATTATTATTATTATTATTATTATTATTATTATTATTATTATTATTATTATTATTATTATTATTATTATTATTATTATTATTATTATTATTATTATTATTAATTATTATTAT
>JABUQX010039201.1:15000-17500 GCA_015478945.1 Trachelipus rathkii
CGCCCTCGCATTGGCGATTGGAGCTGTTTTTTGGTCATAAAAACCATTCAACAAAAATATGGTGCTCAACATCATTCAACAAATTGACACGAACCGGGAAGATTTTTTGGCAAGTTTAAAATTAATAGGATATAGATAATATCAATGTAAGATAGTTTAAATGCTTTTCTTTGGGTTTTTAAGGATTTGAAATACATGCTGTTATTCAAGTTTCGTTTTAATTTACTTCTCATAAAACATATTTGAACAACCTTAAGCTTTGAATAATTGTTTTTAAGTTATTAATAGTAGTATTTATTCTTTTTCTTCGGTCAATAAAAGGAATATTATAATAAGAATAATATTTAGGTCTTAAATAATTTTGTTTTAGTTTGTAAATAAATGCAATTATCTGAGTTATTAAAAATAAATTAGTTACCCTTTATTTCTTAAGAAGTACGGATAATTTAGATTTGTTTCACTAAAATTAATTTCTTTTGATTATATGAATATTATTTAAGAATCATTTTTTTATAGTTAATAATTTTAATTATCCGAACTTCTTCAGCGAATATCTGAGGCACGAGAACTTAGGATCTCAGGAAGCGACTGGAGTAGATCTCTAGGCATTTTTACCTGGCAACTGTAGTTTAACTACTTTAGAGAAGCTTCAGTTTCTCAGCCGAACCTTTTCCTGAAACGGAAATTTCCGTTTCCCAAACCTTCGGATTTCCCCAGAGCCGTCGGAAGTGGCCGAGGCTCGAACCTGTCCAGACGGAAGTGACCATTGGATAGGCCCCATTTTAAAGGTGGTAGTTTCCAGCGACCAAGGCCTTCAGCCTTTCCCTAGTCGAAGTCGGAAGTGGCCGAGCTACTGTTCCTTACCTTATTGTACAGTCGAAGAATCCCCTTCAGTTAACATATTCAAGTCAGATAATAAGTTATTATATTACCCCGTTCTTTTTCCCAAACAGGTTTACCCATACGACGGACTTGTGTTTTGGACCTATCACGCTTACTCCGAAGTCACCACGTTCACTCACTTGCTTGATTAAGCCACGTAGTGTCACGCTACTCTAAGATTTTGTGTCACCTAAAATTAACCACGCTACCGATTTTGTCTCAAATAAAGAATCTAATTTTAATAAAGTCATTGCTAAGTAAAAGTTTTCTTATCCTGTCACCTAAAGATTGTCTTGTCAAAGTTTTAACATCTTACAATATATATATATATATATATATAATATTATATTATATATATACCTATATATATATATAAATATATATATTATATATATATATATATATATATATATATATATATATATATATATATATATATATATATATATATATATATATTATATAATATAATATATATATATAAATTATCTCTTTGCAGAGAACTATGAGATTAAGCATAATGGGAATGTTTTTTTTTTATGTAAAAGAAATTTATTAGATGGAATATGATTCAGGGTTATAAAATGTTTCATATGTTAACTCTACTGAGGAGTTAGAATTCATACAAGAAAATGATAGAAGAACTAGAAGACTCGATAGGTATATAAACAAGAAAGCTTTCAGTAGACGTTTGAGGAAACATTACTGCATGCAACAGAATATTTTATGTTTGCATTAATATGTATCCGGATATAAAAATAGATTGCATAGACATATAAATGATCTGAGTATAATATAGTTAATATGCATCGTTCTTTTTCTTTTATATTTGTTTCAGGGGAGGGTCCAATATATGTTTCGGGCTGAGAGTAAATTTTTACACCCTCTAAAAATGGACGCAAATTCTTAATTTTCAGGTAATTTTGATGGGGAAAAAAGCAAACCGCAGCTTTTTCTGATGTCTAAAACGTCGTTTTGGAGTTTTTTTCTCTGTCTGCAGTCATTGTTTTGGTATTTTCATTTTTTCAAGACCTATGTTTTTGACAATTTTTAGCTTCAACTCCTACATTTTTTCGAAATGATTTCAAACTTGAAATATGCTTAGATATGCACATTACCTACAAAATGCACGAAATAGTTTTTGATTTTTTGAAATTTGTGCTCAGCAATGTTAAAATTCGAAACCCCCTTTTTTTTTATTTTTAATATGAAAAAATTGCGATAATTTTTTTTATGCTTCTGCGATCTGGATGAATTTTTCAGAGCATATGTAGTCAAGGGTGATGCACATTTTTTTACCTAGCTAATTTGTTTGTATACACAGTAGTTTTGGATTTGTTTTTGAAAAAATTAAAAAAAAAAATTGGATATTTAAAAAAAAATTTTTTTTGAGTATTCAAAAAAATTATCTAAGCAAAAGATGCATCTCAATCTGACTATGCTTGAAAATTTGATGTTGATAGGACAAGTAGAAAAAAAATATATTTCACTTTCCCAATTTTTTTTTTATGGAAAAGTGAAATATATATATATATATATATATATATATATATATATATATATATATATATATATATATAATATATATATATATATATATATATATATATATATATAT
>JABUQX010039201.1:30000-49441 GCA_015478945.1 Trachelipus rathkii
AACTTTGGATTATGGTCGGAAACTCATTTTGGATTTACTACGAACCTTCAGGCTCCTTTTCGAATTCTCAATGACTGTGCCATCTCCCATTTTTAATACGTTTTCTTCTTATCAAGAAATTTATCACTAAAATAAAGAAACTATATTTCAGGCAATTTCGCCTCTACAAATGTCCCGCAATGTTTCTTTCATACCCGAAGCTTTGAAAAATGTTTACGTACGCGTTGATCGAATCAAGAAAACATTAGAAATGCCTTATAATGGACCTTTCCTTGGATTCACCGATTCGATCAATGTTGACTATTAAATATTTATAAAATTTTATCGCTACAATAAAGGACTAGATTTTAGGCAATCTTTCCCTCTACATATGTCACGAATCTTTAAAAACATGATCGATCGAATCAAGAAAACATCAGAAGCTCCTTATGCTGATTGGACCTTTCCTTGTTATTCAACTATTCAATTGACATTCAGTGCCAACAGAAGAAGAATTTACGTCAAAATCCAAGACGTCAAGTGACATTCTCCAAGCAAACTTATGTGCAATATATTTAATTTAAATATTTATTTAAAACATTATGTATTTTTATACATTCAAATGTTTGTATGTGTACTTATGTCTTCGGACATAATTAGATATGCTTGCATTTGAAAGTACTTTTACTTTATGTATTTTATTTATTATTCTTTTTCCTTCATTGAAATGTTTTGTATGTTTGCGCGCATTTTTCGAATGCACTCAAATATGCATACATTTGAATGATGATTAGCTTTTATATCTTGTATAACTATTATAACATACTTTCTTACTCCGTGCTTAGCGTGGGAAGTAATGTAGTACTCCATAATAATTATTTGTAAAAAATTTAAATTTGTTCGAACTTATGCAAAATTTTAACATTAGTCGAAATGAAATAATATATAAACCCGCCTTGTCGAGATACTCCCTCATTAAACTCACTAATTCAGACTTACTACTTCTCCCCGAAACTCAATCGCCCGAAAATGTCTCAAGAAATTATAATCTCAGCTGGGGAGGTAAACAGTCGACTAAGCCATCGAGAAGCAGAATCTTCGAGACTCCAAACTCGAGAAAGAAAGCCGCCAAAAAGGGGTATCGGGTAAGCACAAGAGACTTCTCAAGAATTTGAGAGAAGGAGAGAGTATGTCGGCAACGGGCAACTTTTATTACCTTTATGTTGAATAAATACATCGTTCAAAATATGGATTTTTAAACCATCATTATCTCATATAGGGACTTGATCTCAAATAAAACCACAATTTAGCAAGTTTTGCACACTAATATATATATATATATATATATATATATATATATATATATATATATATATATATATATATATATATATATATATATATATATATATATAACTGCTAACTATATATATATATATATATATATATATATATATATATTCACACTTTATCCACAAGGAAAATGAAAATAATAAAGCAATTTTACAAATTTCAAGTTAGGAAATAAGAAAATGAATTACTATCATAAGATATAATATATTTTAAAAACCTTTTAAAAAAAAAAAAACAAAAAGAAAAAAAAACAAATCAAGAGTTTTAAAGCTAAAACCAAATAACAAGCGTAATTTTTAAAAGCAATTTCCAAATTATGAAACAAACCACCATTTTTACATTTAATTATGCACAATATATATATATATATATATATAATAATATATATATATATATATATATATATATATATATATATATATATATATATATATAATATATATATATATATATAAAAATGTATAAATATATATATATGAATGGATAATATATATATATATATATATATATATAATAATAATATATGTATATATAATAATAATATAATAATATATATATATATAATAATAACATATATATGCTCAATATATATATATATATATATAACATATATATATATATATATATAATATATATATATATAGAGTATCTCAACAGCAATGGGTAACTTTTGTTACTTATTTATGTTGAATAAATACATCATTTAAAAAATGGATTTTTAAATCTCCAAATTTACCTTATATAGGGACTTGCTCTCAAAGAAGCCACCAACTTAGCAAGATTAGCCCTATAATTGGTGAACGGAGAAAAACACCCAGAACTCAATCGGCGCCTTCCTGATAAGCAAAGGAAAACTATCAAAATGAAGAAAAGAAAAAAACAATAATACTAAAACTTCCAAATCAGATCACTCCAAAAAGATGACTCAAGCGAACATTATGGATACAGACTTTTTCTCATTCTCAATTAATTTTGAATTATGGTCGGAAACTCATTTTGGATTTCACTACGAACCTTCAGGCTCCTTTTCGAATTCTCAATGACTGTGCCATCTCCCATTTTTAATACGTTTTCTTCTTATCAAGAAATTTATCACTAAAATAAAGAAACTAGATTTCAAGCAATTTCGCCTCTACAAATGTCCCGCAATGTTTCTTTCATACCCGAAGCTTTGAAAAATGTTTACGTATGCGTTGATCGAATCAATAAAACATTAGAAATGCCTTATAATGGACCTTTCCTTGGATTCACCGATTCGATCAATGTTGACTATTAAATATTTATAAAATTTTATCGCTACAATAAAGGACTAGATTTTAGGCAATCTTTGCCTCTACATATGTCACGAAGTTTTAAAACATGCACACATTTGTTGATCGAATCAAGAAAACATCAGAAGCTCCTTATGCTTATTGGACCATTCCTTGTTATTCAACTATTCAATTGACATTCAGTGCCAACAAAGAAGAATTTACACTAATATATATATATATATATATATATATATATATATATATATATTAGTGTTAGTTTTAGTATTAGTATTAGTATTAGTATTAGTATTAGTATTAGTATTAGTATTAGTATTAGTATTAGTATCAGTATTAGTATTAGTATTAGTTTTAGCTTTAGTTTTAGTTTTAGTATTAGTATTCTCACCACGTAATCTCATCCGAAGATTGGAGGTTGGTCAGAGAAATTGATTTGTATGGTTTCTGACCAAGTGGATGAAAGTGCAAGAATATGTAGGCCCGATAGCAAGCCCTGCTTTGGCACAACGTGGTCGGATTGCTTGCCACCACGGGCGTGGATTCGCATCCTAGTTCGCTGGCCTTCCAATGAGAGAAACAAGAGAAGAGTGATGTTGTACGTGAAAATAGACTGCTTTGCTTTATGCTTTGGCAATGTTTGTAGTGATGCGTGGCAAAGTGTATTAGTGTAATACGCTTTGTCATGAACTGTAATAAGTAAATATTACAGAAAATCTACTACTTGACGGTAAAATTTTTGTGTCCGTTCGCATAGCCGAGCGAGGATTATTATATATATATATATATATATATATATATTATATATATATATATATATATATATAATTAATAAAATTTTTGTGTATAGATATATGATATATATATATATATATATACAGTTAACCACTACTCACGGGCTGAGCCTTTTTAAGGAGGGGGCGGGAAATAAAACATTGGAAAACCCCAACCAATCCCCAGCCTAAGGCCAAATCTCCCAGGTGAGCGCAGACGTGGGCTTTAAAGAGAGTAAGACTTAAATATAGTTTGGAAAAACAGAAGATGTATGGCTTAAGGGATGTCCACAGAACAGAAGTAGCTGGAAAGAAAGAGGCACCACAATGAACAAGTCTGGGGTTCTCAATACTACGCAAAACTCATGCGAGAGCAAGGCACCCTTGTATTGCGAGGGGCGAACGTAATGGATTTGGAATTGCCGAGCGGCCACTCCCCTGAGCATCTCCGTTGTAGTACCTATAGAAAAAGAGGATAGTGCGCCAACGTCATGTCACAGAAATAGAGGGTCAAAGGAGTTAGAAAGTAGGGGATAGTTTACTAGTCTCTTAGCATTAGACCCACCATATTCAATAGAAGGGTGGAGCTGGAGCCCCCCCAAAAGTAAGAACAGTACTCCATACAAGGCGCGAATAAGGCTTCTTATTATAGCTGGAGTAAGCTTGCAGAGGAAAAAAATCCGCAACTGTGAATAGAAACTCCCAGTTTCTTTGAGGCCACCTTAGGCAACCATTGAAAATATGAGTTCCAAGACCAATTTATGTGTTTATGCTAAATCAAGGAATGTTAATGTTATTCACAGGAGAGACGTAGAGCCGTCGAAGATAGGAAAAGTTGGAGGTGTTTTTGAAAAAGGGAGAAGTAGAGAAGTTGAGTTTTTAAAGAGTTGAATTTTACAAGTGTTGCGGTGACCCCACCGAAAATCCCATCCATATCGACAAGAGTAGTATCGCGAAAGCTGAAGACCAGAGAGAAGTATAGATGCAGAAAGAGGGAAGCTCAGAAATCAGTAGAATGGAGAGTTGAGTCTTCGGCATAAGAGTGAACAGAAGTTGGAAGTGCAGCTGAGGAGGTCGTTTTATTAATGAAAGATAGGAATAAAGTTGGAATAGAACAGAACCTTGCGGAGCACCACAATTAACAGGAAAGGAGAAGAGGTACGCTCCATCAACAGTGCTGATATGGAGCCATCGGAGAGAAAACTAGACAGAGTAAGCAAAGAGAAGGAGGAACCCAAAGGAAGCGGAGCTTAAGAGTATGACGCGTGTTCAAAACCCGGTCAAAAAAGTTGGATATGTCACAGCGCCACCACGCAAGACTCCCATGGTCCCTAAGGCAGAAGCCATAATATCAGTTAGATAAAAAAGTGATGTCACCAGATTGACCTCGAGCGGACGAAAGCCATACATGATTGACTGAAAGAAAGGGAAATGAGACTCCAGATGATCGCAGAAAATGAGAGAGAGAGAGAGGAGCATAATAGTGTTTCGAAATAATTGCAAGTGAGAGCTATTAGGGGATAGTTTGAAGGATCAGAGCGGTTGCCCTTTTTTCGTGATCGTTGGACATATGCGAGCTTCCAGCACTGAGGAAAGTATTTAGTATTAGACATAGAGAGTAGAGTTGAACGAGGACAGGATCCAGCTCAGAAGGCACACTCCTTCAAACACGGGGAGGAATGCCACCGGGCCACTAGCCTTAATTGACGTTCATAGATCTCAGGATCCCATTGCACACGATCATGGTATCAAGGTAAAGACATGAGTAACCTGACAGGGAGAAGGAGTTAGGAGGAGGGATGCCAGAATCGTCCAGGGTAAGAATAAATAGAGTGAAAAAAAGGAGGCCAAAGAGATTGGCCTTTTCAGAAGGAGAGTTATCAACAGAACCGTCAGAGCGAATAAGGGAGAAAGGCAGATTTTACAAAATTGTTAGAGATGTTTTTGGCAAAGGGACAGAAATTTTTATCAGTAGGAGAAAAAAGCAAGCAGGTTGTCGCACTTTCTTATAGTGAAAGTGCGCTTAGCCTGTGCGAATAGTATCCCTGCAACGATTCAAGCAGAATGAAAATTAGTAAGAGTGAAGGAGAATGAGAGTTTTTCCATGCCCGAATAGACAATGTCTCTTTCCTGAATGGCGCGAGAACAAGCTACATCGAACCATGGATTTTGGGCAGAAGAAAAAAATTTAATTGAAGATGGAATGAAACGCGCCTGCTTCATCCATCTGCTAATTACGTGGCCCACCTTTCAGCAGGTGGACCGAGGCATTCCCCCGAGTCAAAACAGGATTCATTCCAAGAGTAGTTAAGCCAAAAAACAACACAATTCTCCCAATTAGCCCGATTAAAGTGTCAGAAATTATGTTTAGGCATGTTGGAGCTGCTGGAGAAAAATTATTATTAATTCAAAGCTACAAGATTGTGGTCAGGTTAACCGATAGGAGGGAAAAATATTGTAATTATAACGAAAGGAATAGTAGTGAAACATGAGTCAAGCTTGTTAATAATTGGTTAGGTCGATCTGGAATATGTGTAGGTTCCTGTAATTAACTGTTCCAGATCTCTGAGAATGCTGAGAATACTGAACGTTTTGGCCTCCTCTCGGCCTGCATCAGTGTGAGAGGAAGCCCAACCACTCAGTGTGTGTACCTTGAATCTCCTAAATAGAAGACCTCAGCATTTGGATGGGAAGAAGTAACGGTCTCATGAGAGAAGTAGTAAGGTAGTCAAAAAGAACGTGAAAATCTGTTCCATTAGGGAAAGCAGCAGTAGGCAGAAACAACAAGCTAACGATTTAGTAGTAGGGAGAAACGATTTTAGCACAGAACATCGAAGTAGAGATTCAAGATTCTCGAGAAGTGTTACAGAGTGTTATATTTATATAGGCACAGACACCTCCATTTAGACCCGGAAATTATAGAAAAAGTTTTAGTTAGAGATATTAAGTTATTTGAAAAGAATCCCTGGCCAGCTGGGTCTCAGACAATTAATAAAAGGTTAGGTTGAGAGTAGAGAGGTGATTTCCACATATGTCCATTATGCAGGCAGGCCACGAACGTTTAGCACAGTCAATAGAAACCCCGCATGCGCCTCACCCCCCACATCTACTCCGGACAGTCATTCGATTCAGCCGCTCGCACAAACCAACGCACACAACTCTAATAATTTAAAATTTTCACGTTTTCACGTTTAGCAAATAAAACTTACAACACACGCACTCACACACAACACACACACACACACACACACACAACAACACACACACACACACACACACACACACCACAAGTCTTTCTTATACTAACAAGATAGCTAAAACTAATGTTTAAAACTAAAAACCCAAATTAAAAGTACCCTAAGGTGATGGTAAATACCTTCACTATGCATCGTGTATTAAATTTTAAAACTAACATATTAATAAAAGAAATCATCAACGAACATCCGCAACCTTCATCCAAGCATCAAAAAATAAAAGAAACGCAAACACAAAGTGTCACCTTTATAGATGGTGATTGAAAAGATTTCGGCAGGAACGTTCACATTTATTATTATATTATATATAATACTATATATAGTAATATATATATATATATATATATATATAATATTATATATATATATATATATAATAATATATTATGATATTAATTCCTATAGAAAAATATATATAAATTTTCCTGCAATATATTATATATATATATATATCAGAAGTAGACGATGATGATTATGTACATAAGAAATACAGATGTATCGAGCATATACTATATATATGTTATATATTATATATAAATATATATATATATATATATATATATATATATATAAATAATATATAGTATATATATATATATATATTATATATATATATATATTAGGGTAATAGCAATATAACTTTTTCCTTAATATAAAAATTTTTGCTATGCCATTGTGTGAACTTTTTCATTTAAACCAATAACATAAAGCTCGTTTTTTATTTGCATGAAAAGAGTTTCCCCAGACTGCCAAATAAAAATATGTTTCTGCTTTAATTGGGCAAATTTCATTTTGATGCATTTCACATTCCTGCGTATACAAATTTGTTTTTAACTGATAGATTGTTTGGATCTTTTATAGTCTTTGCCCTTTTCCTGATTCTATGGTTGGAAGAGGCTAAGAAATAGGAATTGTGGTGAGTGATGAATCAGTGTACATAAATTGAAGATGAATCAGTGTACATAAATTGAAAATCAGTGTTGAATTTGATATTTTGAGCGGTGGATGTGAGCCTTACGTTATGTAGCTAGAGTAACAAAATTTGGTTGTTTATATATTGTATTTTATGAGTCATGAAACTTTGGTTATGTAATATGTGCAAAGAGTTTGAAAATGTTATCATAATGATGATTGTGGTTATATACAATAGCTATAAAAGTTACTATCTAACATTTTGTAAAATAAATGAATAAACTTGAAAGCATGCATAATATTTAATTTTCTTTCTTATTTAAATTTTTATAAATTATTATAGGTTTTACATAGTTTTATGTTCTTTTACAGATTAACTTCTATGATAAATAGTATATTTATAGTCTAATTCAATAGTTTAGTCTAATACATATAATTACTTATTTAGCTCAAGTGATACAGTGGATAAGAGAGCTAAAATTTGGAAAAAAATTTGCGAAACACCACAAGAAGATATAAAAGAAATTTGCCAAAAAATTTAAAATTTCAAAGATTAGGTTTGGTTACCTTTAAAAAATATGTTCTAGAGCTTTATCATACACTAGCAGGCAGTCATTGCTCTTATTAAACAACTAATAGAAGAATGTGAAAAAAAATCAAAGATATCCAAAAGAAGAATTTTAAAAATATATATATATTGTATTTGACATTACAAAGCCAGAAGGGCAATAGTTGTGTGACGATGACTAGAAACTGTATTAAAAACAGATTGAATCTGAAAAAAATAGGCTATGCAGCACATAAACCGGTTCCACTTTCATCAATTCATCCATCAAAATGGCAGAGATGCGATCATAGAAAAAATGAAAGTGTGCTGCATTATGATTTAATAGATGACAATTCAATCACTTCCATCACAAATTCTGATACCAGTTCTAATGAAAGCATCTATGATTCTTTCTCTAAAACAAACGATTTTCCACAGTTGTACCTACCAAATTAATTACTGAACTCTCAGTTTCCACTCATAAAGAATCAAAAGTTTTTCAAAGTCTTGCCAAAAGTAGGATAGATCTGCCAACTGCTTCCCCGTCTGGCATTTTCAAACCTATGATTAGATGCGCTGAGGAGCAAAAATTTAAATAACAAATATTCTTTGAGAAGGAAAAGATTATTGCTTGCATTTTGATTGTAAAGGACTGCCAGAAGGACAAGAAAAAGTAAAAAATAAAGATGAATATCAAATAGTACGTCTTTAAAGTTCCATTTGAGAAATCAAATTAGGGATAGTCTGATGTGAAAGTGGGTCCGCCGAAAGTATATTTAATGGAATAGCTAGTATTCTTGATGACTTTGCTGCATAGTCAAGCATTAAAATGATAATTTGTAATACTACAGCTGCAAACTCTATTCATATTAATTGGGTTGTAGTTAAGATATAGCAGAAAATGTTACAACATGGGTCCGAATGTACTTTAGTACATAGGTTGTCAACACCACATTTTGGACAGATTATTGAAACATGTTCTTGATTTTTATCTTAATATGTATAAAACAAGTCTTATCTTGAGTTCTAAATTTATTGGTGAAATAATTGAAAAGGTATGAGGTCTTTAAATTTCATCTATCAAAAGGTAGAGATGCCTGTAGTGGACAATCCTGGATGGAGGGTGATTTCAGGTTTCTTTATATTTGTTATGTAGTCAATTTATGGCGATCACTACCACCTATTCATAATGCTCGATGGGATTCCAGAGCAATTTATTCCCCTATTGCTTTATGTTGTGCTACCAAAATGGAATCAATACTTGAAAAAACCAATTACTTTCATGACTTACTGGTTAGCTGGAGATATGTTTTTTCTAAAACCAAATAATTGGGAATGAAACAATAAAATTTCTTTCGAATTATTAAAAGAAACTAAGTGCAGAAGCTACCAAAAATTGCTTCCAAAAACTCACTGATGTGCCAAGAAACTTCTGTTATTGATATTACCGCGGGACAAAATTATCGCTTGAAAGGGGAATAAAAAATTGATGGAAGTATAGAAAACCTGGGAAACTCATAAATATTCTAAATTAAAAAAAAATTGTTTCAAAAAAACAAATTTCTAAATATTAATCTATCCTGTAAAAATATATTGAACGATTTATAACTTTTAAAAGAGAAACAAAGTCTTTCTTTAATATTTCCACTTTGTTTTTCAATCTTGAAATATAAAATCCATCATGTTTTAGAATAAATAAAAAATATTCTTAATTAAAACTTTTAGTCTAACCTTGGGGGAACTTTCACAAAATTCAGGAAAAGATCAGCCTATTCTTAATTCATATCAAAATTTCCATCGTCATCCCACTTGCAGAGTTACTACAAATTTTTTTGTCATCACCATAATATATATATATTATATATATATATTTAATATATATATATATATAAATATATATATATATATATATATATATATATATATAATATATATATATATATATATAATTAAATATTATATATATAATATAAACACCAAATTATATCACATATATATTCACTATTAGTGCTAATTAAAAAACTTTTATTCTTTTATTCAACAATTAAATTTTATGATTAACTAAATAACTCAAATTAGTTTTTTTTTATCAAGTATTTTAGAATTTAAATTTTAATTTTGGTATCTGAAATGTAAAACAAATTAAATGTTATTTTATTTTTTCTTACCAAGATTCCTTAGATTTTATTAAATTAAAGGAAAAAAATAACAACTTGTAAAAAAATTAATTCGGAAGTGCAGTATAGTGAACACTGTCTAAAAATTTTTAACTCCGCTATCTTCAGATGAACGGAGCCGTCACGTTTTATGAATGATTTATAAAATAAAATCATTATTCAATGGCAACGATTCCTACACTTTTTTGTTTATATTTTAATAATTTATTTATATATATTATTGGAAATGTTCTTGGCAGAAATAATATGGCCAATTTTCGCTAAAAATAAGAGAATCTTTAGCGAAAACTTGAGCAAATTTTGAAAGAAATAAATCATAGTTTTTATAATGATACTCGGGCTAAGCCCCAGCAGCCCGAGCGCCCAGCAGGCGCGCAGATGTATAACCGATCACGTGCATCGAAGTCTGGACTATATATATATAATATTACTTATATATAATATATCATAATATATTATATTATATATAATATATATATATATATATATAATATATAATATATATAGATATATATATATATAATATATAAATAATATATATATCATATATACTATATATATTATAATATATATATATAATATATATATATATATAAATATATATATATATATATATATATATATATATATATATTATAAATATATATATACAATATATAGTGGGTATATATATATACGTATATATATATAATATAATATGTATATATATAGTATATATATATTATTTATATATATATATATATATAACTATATATTAATATATATATATATATAATATAATATAATATAATATAATATAATACAATATTAATTATAATATAATCATAATATAATAATATAAATAAATATCAATATAATATAATAATATAATATTAATATATATTAAAAATTTTAAATTCACAAAGAACTGTCCATCTCTCAATAGTGCTCTAAACAACAACAGACTGAGAAAGCTACATTGACAACTGCCAATAGAACACCTCCAAGCAACAACAACAGTTAAGTGCCAAACCACCATCAACAACTCCACATTCCACAGTAGGGTTACAAAGTGCTAAAACAATTTTGCTTTTATGTGTTTCATAATCTTATTACGTAATTATATGAGTTAAAAAAGCCCTATTACTAAATTTTTCAATCCGAAAATAGAATATTGGACATAATACTATTTCATCTTTGATTAATTTCCTTCCCACAATGGAAAGATATTGAGCAGTGATATTAGGAAGTTTTTATATAAATTAAAAAAATAAACATAAGTATATCTTAAAGTATTTAAAATATTTGAATCCTGCTTAAACTGATCTTAGCTCTCAAAGAAATTTATTCTGCTTCAATATAAATCTAAATGAAGTTTATAATTTTAAATTATTTTCTAAAACTTCATGTTAAATTTTGAAATCAATATATTTTAATCCACATTTATTTTCTTACATATATATATTATATAATATATATATATACTATATATATATATATATATATATATATAATATATATATTATATATATATATATATATAATATAATATATATATATATATATATATATATATATATATATTTATATATATATATATATATATATATACTAATATATATATATTATAATAAATATATATATATATATATATATATATATATATATATATTATACTAATTATATATATAAATAATATGTAATTATATATATTATTATATATATATTATATATATAATATATATATATATATATATATATACAGAATATATATATATTATATATATATATTATATATAAAAAAAATATATATATATATTTATATATAATATGTATATATATATATATATATTATATATATATACTATATATATATACTATATATATATAATATATCATATAATATATATATATATATATATTATATATTATATTATATATATATATATATATATATTAGCAGTTAGGGATCTATATTGGCCTTCAAATTAAAAAAATATATTCCTCCTTATAGGGGTGTTAGATAGCTCATATCCTCTTGAAATTTGGTACCCCCTCTTTTGATGACGTAACCTCGTCGTAGAGGAGGTTACGTATTCGTGCATCTCAATTAGGGGTTGCAGCCCCCTTGAAGTTAAGATTTTCAGCCCCTTTGGATATGCTATATAGGTAGCATCCCCTTCAAACTTGGTATTCTTATTGCTGGTGGTGTCACTTCATCGTAGATGACATTACGTAGTGCTACATCCCCAGAAGGAGGATGCAGCCCAATTAAAATTATAGGACCCACCTTAGAGTGTCAAAGATTTCGTATTCTTTTATCCACATGATATTTTTCTTGCTGATGGTGTCGCTTCGTCGTAGACGAGGTTGCGTATCCATGCAAACCAATAAGGGAGGTGCCGCTAATGTCAAGTTTTTTTCTATGGTCTTATATAATTGTAAACTTTTGGTGCTAGATGAAGGGCTAAGATTTTATGGTTCGGATCTTTTGAGGCGAAGGCGAAATCCAAGCCATACCGGCTATTGATTTGGAAATTTTCATTACTTCTTTAGATTTCCATACTTGATGTGTTAAATTTGGAGTTTCTAAAACAAGTGAGACAGTCTATGAGGTCGGGAAAACCGGTTTATGAATTTTTGAACATGAACTTAGTGGGTTTAACTTTTAAAAGTTTTTTTTTTTTTTTTAAATTTTATGGTTATAGTTAGATGGAAATAAGCAGCCGACATGCTTCTGAGAAGGAATCGGAGTCAGGGAAGGAGTCGGATCCTGAATAGACTCATGATACGGATCACTGGTGCTGGAGAAGAGTCTTGAAATAAGGAATAATAGTCCAAGTGAGAAACCTTTCCCTATGTTTACGAACTCTTAGAACTTGATTTTGAAGGCTTCAAGCATCTACGGGGTATCTGAGAGCACCCGTGGTATCGCTCTCCGATGAAATAAAACACAGAGCGAGTAGCGTAAGAAGGAAGGAAATGGAGTCTTAGAAGGAGTCTGCCATATCCCGGAGCGGAGACTGAGTGTAAGCTGAGTCATAGTAGTGTCCAAAACTTCGTATCTTTTGACTTGCATAATGTATGTTGCATCAATAATTGGTTAATGAGATCGAATACATAGTTCTCGGCTCTCTAACAGTGGTAGGAGTAGTAGTCACCATACTCTGCTTTATTGAATTATTATTATTATTATTATTATTATTATTATTATTATTATTATTATTATTATTATTATTATTATTATTATTATTATTATTATTATTATTATTATTATTATTATTATTATTATTACATGTTCACAATTTCTTTTGGAAACCTAAACTATTATATTTTCTTTTGTTTAAAATTTTATATTTTTATAAGTTTTTTGTTTAAAGTTGATTTTTATTTTAAAAATATATTTATTTCCTAAAATCCATTACATTATTAAACATTTAAAGATTTATTAAATAAAATTGTTTTTTACATTAAAAAATATGTATTTTATTGACCCTAAAATAGTAAAGCAGCAAAGCAGAAAGCAGTGAGCATAAACATACCTCTATAAGCCTCAGTCCATTAGAATATGCTTGCTTACACCTAGCCTCTAAAATGAACTGTTGACCCAAAAGCAGTAAAATAGTGCATGATTAACTTACTACAAGCTCTCCTCTGACATGTGCTATTGCTTTACTGCTTTAAGTCATATTTTAACATATTTTGTTCAAACTTACCTCGAAAATAACTACATTACATGTGAAATATTTAAAAACATTTTGTTTCTACTAAAATTTTTAATTAATCAATACAATAGATCAAACTCTAATCAACCAAACACCCCATCCCTACCCTAATGTCTTTGATCTATCAAGTGATTAGGTAATATTTTTCTAAACATTTTGCATAATATGAAATGTGATAAGCTAATTCAATTCTCATCCTAACATTTTATTACTGTCTGAGACCCAGCTTGCCAGGACTCTTTTTTCAAAATAAACTTAATATCTCCAACTATAACTTTTTCTATAACTTCCGACTGAATGTATAGATTCAAAATTATATAAACATAAAAACCCCAACAAGTCCCGAAAATCTTGAATCTTCTAACCGATGTTCCTATGGCTTAAAATCTTTCTCCCTGCTACTATCATTATCTTGTGTTTCTGCTAATGCTCCCCTAATGGAACAGATTTTCACGTTCTTTTTGTCTACTACTTCTCATGAGACTGTTACTTCTTCCATCCAAATGCTGAGGTCCTCCTTAGGGGACTTCAAGGTACACCACACTGAGTGGTTGTGCTGCCTCCTCTCACACTGATGCAGCAGGAGGGGAGGAAGGCCAAAACATTCAGTGAGCCATGAACGTGATCTGGAACAGTTAACAAGGAACCTGCAATACATCCCAGATCGTCCTAACCAATTCTGAAACACTCTTGACTTATGTTTCACCACTGCTCCTTCTCGTTATAAATACACCATCTTTCCTTCTATTGGTAACTCTGAACATAAATCTATGCTCTAATTTTAATACTTTTCTCCAGCAGTTCACCCGCCCTAAACATTTTGATACTTTAATCGGGCTAATTGGGATGCTTTGCGTCGTTTTCTGCTAACTACTTCAACAATATTTTGACTCGAGATATCAACCGCTGAAAGGTGGTACCTTAATCAATGATGGATGAGTATATTCAACTAAATCTTTTCTCGTCAAAACTATGGTTCAGATGAAGCTTGTTCTTGCATCCATCCAGGAGAGACATTATGTATTATTAAGTATGGGAAAAACTTTCGTTCCTCCTTAATACTCTTACTAATTTTCATTCTGCTCGGAATCGTTGCAGGGTTACTATTCACTATTAAGCACTTTCATTAAGAAAGTGCGATTGAACCTGCTTGGTCTTCACGATAAAAATTTCCAAGCCTCTTGCCAAAACATCTCTATATAACTTCTGTAAAATCTGCCTTTCCTCCCTTATTCGCTCTGACGGTTTCATGATGATTTTCTGGAAAATAATCTCTTGGGCCTCCTTTTTCATCTAATTCTACCCTGAACGATTCCAGCCTACCCTCCGCTCCTCTCAGGTTTCCCCATGTCCTTACCTGTGATCAAATATGATTGTAAAAAGGATATCCTTAGACGGTATGAACGTCAGAAGGCTAGTAGCTTGATGGTATCTCTCCCGTTTTGAGGGGAAGGTATTTCAGAGCTGGCGCCAATCCTGTTCAACTCTACTTCTATGCCTTAATATCAATATTTTTCCCTCAGTAGCTGGTGGTTCAACCGATCCCGAAAAAGGTAGCCGCTCTGATCCTTCTAACTATCGCCCCATAGCTCTTACTTGTATTCTATCTAAAATCTTTCAAACTCTTTCTCAACTCTCATTTCCTGGATCACCTGGAATCTCATTCACTTATATGTTAGTATGGCTTTCACGTTCGAGGTCAACTGGTGACATACTTTCACCCAACTGATTTAAATCTCTGGCCTTAGGGAATTATGAGTCTTGCGGGGAGAGGCGCTTAACATATACAAAGTCTTTGACCGGGTATGGCATGCGTCGCTGCTCTCGAAGCTCCTTCCTCCTTCTTTGCTTACTCATGTCTAGTTTTCTCTCCGATCGCTCCATATCAGCACCGCTGATGGAGCAACCTCTTCCTCCTTCTTCCCCTCAATTGTGGTGTTCCTCAAGGTTCTGTTTTTATCTCCAACTTTATTCTACTTTCATCAACGATCTCCTCAGTTGTACTTCTATCCTGTTCACTTGTAATGATGACTCGACTCCATCTTTCTACTATTTCAATCTGCTCCTTGCATCTGCAGAGTTGCCTCTCGTCTTCGCTTCTTCCGATTCTATTCTTGCTGATCTGGGTGGGTTCCCGGTGGGGTTACTGCAACCTTGTAAAATTCAACTTCTTTTAAAAACTCAACTTCTTTACATTTCCCTCTCAACTTTCCTATTTTCTCCGACGGCTCTAACGTCTTGTAAACAACATAAACATTCTTAGTCTGAACAACATCAACAACAAATTGTCTTGGAAACTCATATTACAGGAGTTATAAGGTGTTGAGTTCTGTCTAGGTTGGGTAATTTTTTCCTCTCAGTTACTTCAGTTATATATGCCTGGCCTGCCCTTGGAGTACTAATCTCACATCTGGGGGGCCCAACGCATCATTTATTTTATAGAGTTGAGTCTAGTTAAGAGACTAATAACTGTCCTCTTTCAAACTCTCTTGACCATCTATCTCTCTACGACGTGATGTTGGCGCACATCTTCTTTTTCTATAGGTACCAGCGGCAAATAATCGGGGAGTTGTCCTGGCATTCCAACCCTCCTTGTCCTCGTGTCGTCATGCTTTGCCTCGCACAAAAATTGCGGGAGTATAGAACCCCAGACTGTGTTGCGTTGTGGTGCCTGCCTCTTTCTTTTTCCAGCTACTTCTGTTCTGTGGAACTTTCTTCTTTTTTTCCTACTGCATTTAATCTTCCTCTCTTTAAGCCCACGTCTGCACGACCTAAGATCTTAATCTAGGAGGCTACTTCAGAGATGAGCTGTCTTCCTTGAAAAGGGCCTGCCTGCAGTGGCAAAATAAATAAATAAACTTAACTTGGAAATGTTATTTTGCTTATGAGCATTAAATAAAATTTTTAAAAACATTTTGGTTATACCAAGTTTTTATTAAAAAATATAAATTAATCAATAAATCAATAGATCAAACTCTACTCAACTACACAACCAATCCTTCCTCTCATCTGCGATCTAGATCAAGTGGGATTAGAAGAGACCTCGAATGTTCCTTAAACTTGATACTTCTCATTCCTAAGCCGTAATATATTTGTTAAAGAGAATATATTAAGAAACGCTTAATCATTATTGTTTCACCTTAACATATATTTTACGAAAAGCCTTAAAAACTAGTGATTTTTAATATTTATTACAAAACATTACGGAATAGTAATGTCTAACACGTTCAGAAAAACAACATGAAATACTTTTAGGCTTCTCATTTTAAGCTCCGTCCCTTTCAGATAACAACAGTAGAATACATGAAAATGGCTTTTTGCTTATCACATTTCATATTAAATTTTATAAAATCAGTGAATTAATTGGGCAAACTGGTGAAATTTATCAACAGTGCATGTATAGGCAATTTGGCATCATCGCCTATATGCATTTTTCTGTTTATTAAATTCTCTATTATATTTCTTTTTTCTAAACTGGTAACTAACCTAACATTCCCTAACAAAACTTAACCTCACCATACCTTTCCATCATATCAATAGTTGTTAAAAAAGTAATATCTAACAAAACCTCGCAAAATGTAACATTACTTAACCTATCTAACATACTGAACTACGGATAACGGTTACTATAAACTATGTTTTTAACTTATCAAAGCTAATATAGCATAACTACCCTAACCCACATTGCAGTATTAATAAAAGGCTATCATTGACAAGACTAAGTCATTATCAATCCAGATTACATAACAATATTTGACACATCCTAACAACCTGATCACATCCTACAGTGTATCAATCAAATGGAAATATAAAAAATGCCAATGTTTCTCGAGTTCCATTCAAATCAATACCGTTAACATAAAATACATTCCTGAAAACTCATAACTGTAAACATAAATTACATTCTCTAATGTAACAAAGTAACTAGCATGTTTACTATAAATCATCAGAACATACCGAGACTGAACATCACCCAACATATCTAACTTACTAAACTGTTAATAAATGCTAATACTAACACAGTGTCCTACATACCTATCAATGATACCAACATTTTGAACTATGAATAAATGCTGAAATTAACAAAGTTCTCTACCAAGTCTAATATTTCTAATATCCCATTTGTAACTAACATATTAATATTTGACAGAACTTAACATTTTCGATCAAAACTTGCATAATCTAGCAGCTCTAAGCCTACTGAGCTACGAATAATTGCTAACATTAACAAGGTATCTTACCTATCGAAAACACGGTGTACATTTCCCTATAAAATCATTACAAACAAAGGCATGTACGCATTGCCTACTCCTAGTGTATCAAAAAACTTATAAAAATATAAAATTTTAAACAAAAGGAATATAACAGTTTAGGTTTCCAAAAGAAATTGTGAAAATATAATAATAACGATAATAATAATAATAATAATAATAATAATAATAATAATAATAATAATAATAATAATAATAATAATAATAATATGTAATAATAAGCAGCCAATGTATCATAATAATATGTTCAATGGAAACTCGCATGATGACTGCTACTGCTACCACTTTGTTGGAAAGTCGAACTAACATATAATTGAACTCATTACCCATTATTGATGTAGCATACATTATGCAAGTCAAAAGCAAGTTTTGCATTCAAGCACCGCACTTACAAGCAAAACTTACCTAACCTTGCGTTTCTAACATCCGATTTATAACTAACATATTAATATTTGACGAACTTAACATTTTCGAACAAGACTTGCATAATCTATCTGCTCTAAACCTACTTAACTACGAATAATTGCAAACATAAACAAAGTATCCTACCTATCAAAAACAGGGTGTATATATCCCTATAAAATCAATACAAACAAAGACATGTACGCATTGCCGAATCCTAGTGTATCATATGCAGGCGTTATTTTTTCAAAGTCATTTTTCGTTCAAACATTAACCTTATTTAGTTTTCCTTTAAACCGAAATATTCCCATTTTTTCCCAAATTGTATCATTAATAAATTTTTTTTTAGTATTAGGTAAAAAAATTTATTTCAGTATAGTTAAAATGTTTTAAAAAGAATTTGTATTTCATATAATTATTTTGTTCAAAAAGTTTTTTCTTCAACTCAAATATTAATGATTAAATATGTTATTAATGATTTATATATATATAACATATATATATATATATATCATATAACCTGTATATACTATATATGTATATGTATATATATGTATATGTATGTAATGTAATGTATGTAATATGTATATATACTAACATAACATGTATAGGCCTGTGTTCGAATCCTAGTAGCAACTATATATATATATAGCAACCAACATGCTATATGCTGTAGTATATATGCTCAATCTGTAACGCCAGCAGCAACATAGCAATAACCAGCATGCTGCTTCTTCAGCATAACTATACTCAACGCAACAACAGCCATATGTATGCATATCGCTGCTGTATAACAGCGCT
>JABUQX010039202.1:10000-12500 GCA_015478945.1 Trachelipus rathkii
GGACTTTGTGTCTATATAAATATTTATATATATTATATATTATATATATAATATAGACTATATATATATATAATAATATATTTAATTATTGATGGGCATGACATCCGCATCCGCATCCGCTTTTGGAAAATCCGCACCTAAATTGACATCCGCATCCGCATCCTCACTTAAACAGCACATCCGCATCCGCATCCCTTCTTTTGAAGGAAATGAGGATTTTGAGGACTATCCTAACATATTTAAGTAAATGCAATAAAATAAAATCTATGCATTCTTTTACAGTGTTGGAGATTTATTGAACAGAAATGTTGAATTTCTAATATTTCTCTATCATATATATATATATAATATATATATATTATAATAATTCTATATTATATATATAATATATATATATATAATATATATATATATATATATATATATATATAATATATATTACTTTAATAATATATTATATATAAATATATATATATGTATATATATATATATATATAAAATATATATATTATATATATATAATATATATATATATATATCATATGTATATTTAAATTTATAATCCCTTTATTTATAATTATTATTATATATATAATATTTATATATATATATATATAATATATATAATATAATATATATATATATATATATATATGCGTTTTTTCTGGCATTTTGATCGGGACGTTTGGGGGGCCTTGCGTCGCTTCTATGCTAGCTATAATTGGAATGACTGCTTTGACTCTGGTGACGCTTCGGGTTCTGCCGATATAAGGTGGGAGCTGTAATTGTTGATGGTATGAGCAGGTTCATTCCTTCTTGAACTAAATCTTTCTCTCCTCATGAACCATGGTTCGAATCGTGCTTGCTTTCTGGTCATTCAGGCTAGAGACAGTGCTTATCTGGGGTGGAAAAATTTTCGTTCTCCTATCGCTCTTGCTAATTTTCATTCAGTCTAGAAATCGTTGCAGAGATACTCTTCGTCGAGCAAAGCGGGCTTTCCATCAAAAGAAAGTGCGCTAAACTCCTTGCTTGATCCTCCTACTGATAAATCTTTCTGGCCTCTTGCCAAACAACCACATCTAAAACAACTTCTGTAAATCTGTCTTTCCTCCTCTTATTATATTCTGTTGGTTTTGTGTGCTAAATTCTCCACAACTGAAAAGGAGAGAATCTCCTTCGGCCTCCTATTTCTCTAACTCAAACCCTAGACGATTCTGGTACTTCTCCTCCTCCCCCTTCTTCTCTCAGGTGTCCTATGACCATTGGCCTATGATTATATATTTGATCGGGTGCAATGGGCTCCTGAAATCAAATGAACGTTATGAAGGCGGGTGGCCCCGGATGGCATTCCTCCTGAGTTTTTGATGGAGGGTGCTTTCGTGCTGACCCCGCCCTCGTTCCAACTATATTTCTTCTATGTCTCAATACTAAATACTTTCCCGCTCAGTGTTTGGAAACAGCACGCACATGTCAACAACCTGTTCCGAAAAAAAAAAAAGGAAGCCGCTCTGAATTCTTCTAACTATCGTCCGCTAATAGCTCCCCCCTGTTTTCCCCTCACTTGTATTCGTATCTAAGATCTTTGAAACCCTTCCAAATTCTCACTTCTTAGAGATCATCTGGAGTCTCAATCACTTCTTTCCGATCGCCAGTACGGCTTTCGGAGCTCGAGTCTACTGGCGATATACTTTTTTTCTAATCTAACTGATTTTTTGGTTTTCACCGCCCTTAGGAAATTACGGGAGAGACATGCGTGGTGGCGCTTGACATATCCGAAAAGGCATTTGACCGGGTATGACACGAAGTCACTGATCTCCAAGCTCCCATCCTTTGGGTTTTCCTCCTTCTCTTTGCTTCCTTATGTCTAGTTTTTTCTTTCAAATCACTCAATATCGGCTGTTCTTCTTCTTTTTCTGTAGTGGTGTTCCTCAGGGTTTCTGTCTTATCTCCTACTTTATTCTTACTTTTCATTAATGAATTTCTCACCAACCTGCACCTCTTAACTCTATCCACTCGTATGCGATGACTCTCATTCTTCAATCATTTCAATTCTGCTCCTCTTTTATTCCTTCTAGAATTGCTTCTCGTCTTAATCTTTCGATTTTATTCTCGCTGATGGGAATAGAAAACATTCCTTTCCCCTGGTGGGGTCGTCTCAACCTTGTGGAATTCAGTTTCTTTAAAACCAAACTCCCTAACAAATCTCCCTCTATAAAGACCACCTTCTAGATTCCTAATCTTCTTTCGACGGTTCTCGCTCTCGTCTCTCCTGTTGACAAAATAAAACATCCTTGGTCTTAGCATAAACAAAAAAAATGGGGGGGGGGGGAAAAAAAAAAACCCCTCCAAACAATCACAAAACGGTTGCCTAGGGCGGCCCCAAGAAACTGGGAGGTTCTGTTTTAGGGCTGCGAGACCTTTTTTTCCTCTTCTCAGTGGTGCTCCCGCTATACAAGGGCCTCATCCACCTTGTATGGAGTACTGCTCTCATATCAAGGGG
>JABUQX010039202.1:17500-24548 GCA_015478945.1 Trachelipus rathkii
TTTAGCTTCATTGGACAGGGGTAATGGACATGAGCCTATATATAACACCTTTAGACTTTTTGGATTGGTTTAGTGTGACGTTTGGGTATGTATGCTTCCAACCAAAGCTTTGAAGTCTGGGTGTAAAAGTTGACAATGCTAAATCGTAGCGGAGCTGCAGTATATTCGTCAAGTTAAAGTTAAATACCTTTGTTAGTTTTCATTAATTTTATATTTAGAAAATGCTGATTTTTAGAACCTTGATGTAAGGAAAAATATCCTAATTTAAGAAAATGTAGCCAATGTTTACATTCCTGCTTTGGATCCACATATCTGTTATGTCATTGGTTCCCAAACTGGGGGTAAATTACCCCCAAAGGGTAATTTATTAATTTTTTGGGGGTAATGGAGGGGTGTGAGGGGACAAGAGAAAAAGTGGGAAAAAAAAGAAAGAAGAAAAGTGTGTGGCAACCCTGATGACTCATCAACGTCACTCACATTTTGAGGCTGCCTCTATTTTACACTGTCAGTTTCTCTGTGAGCATCAGCCCAGGAAGTATTTTTAACATTTATCAACTATTTTTTATGCAGTTTTTCTTCTTTTTATGCAGATTAAACAATAAAATGTCCAAAACGCGCACCTTCTGACGCCTTTTTTCGTCGTGGATATGTGAATTTACCTTCTGGTGCAGAGGATCGGCCACAATTTGTGGTATATCACAAAGTGTTGAAAAATGAAAGCCTCAAGCCATCAAAACTCTCAGCACACCTGCAGAATTGGCATCCAAATCTTCAAATTGAGGATCAGGCTTATTTTTAGCGCAGGACTGTAGCACTGAAGAATATCCAGTTCGGTTCATCTGGAAATCAAACCCAAAACCTTCAGGCTGCGGTCGAAGTATCCCACTATGTTGCATATAAAGTTACCGAACAACAGAAATGCCACACCATTGCGGAGAATCTGATTATGCCTTGTGCATACGAGATGGTAAGCAAGGTATGTGGGGAGGATCAAGCGAAGGAATTGAGTGCCATATCTCTATCAAACAATCACATTCCCCCCGACGGAGTCCGATGACATGGCAATCAGTATATCCTGTCCACGTTACAACAGAGATCAAAAGGAAAATTCATAATAGCAATTCTTTTGCAATTTGTTGCTCCTCCAGTTGTGCTCCGCTTTCCATTGGGCTCGTCCGTTCGGGTCCGCAGGACATGGTCAAAGAAGGAGTTTCCTATTATGCTGAGCATCTGCTAACAACCAACGAAGGAGAAGAAATATCTTCAATATCATCAACAGATTCTTTAACAAGAATGGATTGGATTGGAACAGCGTTCAACAGGTAGGGAGAGATGTTTTTAATTTTATTTAAATATCTTGTAAATTAAATGTCTTATAAATTTAATTACATTAAAACCATATAATTATAGTACAAAAGATTAGTAAGAATGACCAATTGGCACAACTATAATAAATTTTATTTTTAATTCAAGTCTCCGTCAATGGAGCACCGTCGATGATGGGTGGTCATCGTGGATTACGGAGACTCATACAAGCTGTGAATCCAGAAATTTCTGTAGATCATTGCATCATTCATCGATAATCTCTTGGATCGAAAAGCCTTCCTGGTCATCTGAAGTTAGTGTTTGAAGATGTGTTGAAAATCGTCAACCTCATCAAGTCCAGGGATTTGAATTTGCTTATATTCAAGGAGCTGTGCAAGGAAATGGGATAGCAGTATGAAGTTGGGGCAAGGTTATACGTCGAGTCATCGAGCTCCGAAAGGCTATTTAGAAATTCCTGGGAACAAAAAGGATTCTTTTTGCTAACCAAATTTACTGATAGGAGTGGCTTGTCGACTTTGAATTACTTGATCTGAACATATTTTCATGGAGCTGAAACGTGGTAATCTGCAATTCAAGGGTTCGGAAAACGACTGTCATTGCTTGAGCATCAAACTCTGAACTAACACTTCTGGGGACTGCAAAACTCTGGATTGGAGGCGCTTGGAGATGGAGTGATCGTCCCGTTCCGTACCTAGAACCGTTTTTGAGTGCAAAATAATGCGGAGTCAAACTTCTCTACAGATCATCAACAAAAGAAGATGAAGTGAGCATCTTGAAAGGGCTTGAAACAAACATGCATTCGTTCACTTTCCAAAGGCAGTAAATCCAAAGTAAACAACCAATCTTCAGTAGATCATTCATTTTCTTCTTGCAACCTGATGAATGCCATTCTGATGATGATTCCGTGCAAAGCAGGAAGTGGAATCATAAATGTGAGCCAATGAAGCCTTGAAAATTGAAATTCCAAACGCCAAAATGCAGAATTCTTTTGGATTTCACCCGAACTAGGCTGGAGACTCGCAATTCTGTCCCCAGAAGCCGCCATGAGTTTTGGAAATAATTCTCAACAACCAAGGTCTTCCTGTAAGAAAATATTCTCAAACTGGGCTGTGGAATGAAAACAAAAAAGAGGACTCCCATGAATGAACAACGTATCTCTGCGAGTAGGGGTTCTCAACTGTTCTGGGGATGAAAACAAAAAAGAGGACTCCCTTGAATGTTGCAAACGATGCCAGGCTAGCACTTTCGACCACGAAGCCAAGAATTCCTCAACTAGCTTAAAGCATGCAACTCCATCCATCCCACTGATGTTCTTTGAACTTTGCCAATAGTCATTAGGATGTACAATGTTCAAATACACTGCTACATAAATCAGATAAAAGAAAAATTTCCTCTGTTTTTAAAATTTTTTTAATTTTTTCCATATAATATGTAATTGTTGGCAACATTTTGTGAAAGGGGTAATTTGCTTAATGGGGGTAGTTAAATTGGGTAACAAGCTGAAAAAGTTTGGCAACCACTGTGTTATGTGGATCCAAAGCCGGAATGTAAACATTGGTTACATTTTCTTAAATTAGGATATTTTTCCTTTCATCAAGGTTCCAAAAAATCACTTTCCTGAAGACTTGCTTTTAGAAATATGTCAGATCGTAGTCTTATTTATTTCATCTTCTTCCACTGTAACTTTATCCAATTTAAATAATTCAGTAAGTTTATTTGAAATGATTTGTTACTCTGGGCCCGTTAAATGGATAAATGACAAACTGAATCGATTCTTTAAATTTTGAGAAGTCATTAAATTTGATTTCAAAGTCATGAAGAACAGAACGGATTTCTGCAACATATTTCTCAAATGTTTTTGTAAGTGATCTTGAATATTTGAAAATCTATCAAATCGCTTGTTTTCCAAATCCCTAATCGTGTCAATTGCTGGATTTTGAAAGCAGCAAGGCTACTCATCATTATTAACCGAATTGTTTGATTTTTTCCGGTAATTCCAAGTTTAATGAACTTAGTGTCCCAGTAAAATTCGTCAAAAATGCCAAATTACAAAGCTATTCTTGGATGAAATGAAAATATTCAATATTTCTTTCATCAAGAAAATACTTGACATCTTTAACAAGTCGCGTAAACCGTTGCAAAACTTTACATTCGGGTTAAGCCCACCTAACATCCGTGTGCAGAAGCAAATCTTGTTCACTCTCTTCCAAGTGCAAGTGTAATTTAAAGAGGAGCCTTTGCAGGGATTTACCTCTGATGGAATTGACGATTTTCAAAAATAAATATCCATGACAATCTTTCGTATTTAAAGCTCTCTTGCTGGCAAAAACTTGGCTGATGAATGATCAATGTAATTTTAAAAAGGTTTGGAAGTGGGACGTCTTCATCTTTCTTTGCATAGAGGCTATAAAATCCATTGAATGCAGCAGTTATCGCAAGGATCTGCGGTTCTGTGGCATTTGACAATAAAGTTTCTTAAATGGCAACTGGAATCTTATAAACTGCTTTTTGAATCCTTGAAAATATCAACACCACTCTCGGAGTTCTTCACCCTTCAATGAATCTACACCTACAATTCCTTCTTTAAAAAGAAAAGTCTTCATTACCAATTCTGGACGGCAAATCAGCAACTGAAGCGATTCAATTGAAACATACGGTCTATCAACGCCAACTGGTAAAGAAAAATGAGACAACATTGATTCAATGTCTTAAAGCCTGGCTGAATTTCATTATGACTCATGAGATTCGATAACGTCTCAGTTGACTATTAATCGTGAGAGTCGCATTTTTTTAAAAGCTTTTTCTATCTCTTTTTTTTTCCTGAAATTTTCAATAAAATAATCTGCGATCATCTTCCCTCCACTAAATCTCTTTGAATATATTCTCCATCGAAAATGGTTGCCCATTCTGGGTATTTTTATGAAACACTTGAAAGAGGTAATTGTTGCAGCTTCCGATTGATCTTTTTGAATTTGGGGCTAACACGTTTTCTCTGTGCTGTCCAATTTAGAATTTCTGTTCAAGAAGTTTTTTACTTTCTTACCCTACTCCTTTGATGGGGAAATATTCGGTATATATATTTACTATAGAAATCAATTGAAATGCCTCTCCAATTTCCCCTTTTTTGGAGTATCGCTACGGAAGTGCTACAAATTAAACAGCAACATTTTTCTCCAACACTAACAAAAAAACGTCGTCTAGCTTCTATTCCTTCATGGGAAATTATAATTTATTTTTTTTTTTTTTGGATAACACATTCATTTTCAAATACAAACAAGAAGTAAGTTTTTTTTTTTTATTATGCGACTAAGTCACAACACAATGTAGCAAGAACTGGCAACTGGCTTTCACTTCAAGCGAAAAGATTTTGAGCCCGAGGCGTAATAATGTGCCTGAAGTCACATCAAGCGAAGAGAACCATTTGAACGAGTGTTGCCTACTGTCGAAAATAAAAATTAATTGTAATTTCACATATGTTCAATATTTTATATTATATATATTATTATATATATATATATATAGTATATATATATTATATATATATATATTATATATATATGTAATAATATATATATATATATATAGTAAATATGCCTATATATATATATATAGTATTATATATATATATATATATATATTATTATAGCACAGATGGTTGCAGATACATCCAGCGACGTTAATGTTCGTCGCACTCGTAACTCCACCGGATACGTCGTATATGTGACATTGCTGTTACATCTTATGTGATGTACGCTTTTTCGTTCCAAATGCAACGTATTTGCGACGTAACTAACATTGTTACTTTTAAATGTTTCCGTGACACTGCCAGGCGTATGATATCCATTTAAAAATAACTAACACTGTCTTTTTTCTCCAAAAATTTGCGACGGTCATCACTTACGGCGTATTTCAATTTTATGTTTTGTTGAAACTGGACTCGGATGAATTCGCGCAATATCTCATTAATGTGAAAAAATTCTCCATTTCTGGGGCAGGATTCTAAATTGGTCGGCGTGGTTAATCGATGTATTTCAAAAAAGTTTTCAATCGGCTTATCGCAGCCCCAATCCGAGCCTCGAGGACTCTGCCTGTGTTATTTCAAAGTATTTTGTGTAAATTAGTTTATTATGTGTTTTCTGTTTATTTATGTGTTTCAACCGGAAAATGTTTATTTGGTAATTAAGTTGAGTTTAGCAGATTCTTAAAAAATTTCCGATTTATTATATATATATATATATTATATATATATATATATAATATATATATATATATATAATATATAATATATTATAATATATATATATATATATATATATATATATATATATATATAATATATATATATATATATATATATATATAATATATATATATATATATATATAATAATATAATATAGTATATATATATTTTATATATATATATTTATATAATATATATATAAGAAACGAATTTAGCATGTGTTGTCACAAAGTACATAAATTGTTTTCGGCAGCACTACAATACGAAGCCTATGACGAATTAAGCCATGCTTAAACCGCTACTAATGATATCTAACGTTTTCGAGAGAAAATAAAACTAACAATTTTATTTAATAAAAGTGAAAAGAAACTTGATTTGCAATAAAAGACCTTCACAGCAAATCATAATTATTTATTTAAATTTATGTAACCTGTCCTAACTTATATATATATATAATTTATATATTATAATAATATTAATATATTATATATATATATATATAATATATATATTATTATACTAATACATCACAAAAGTTACATCAAATAGATGTCGTAAAACTACGTCGATGCAACGTTATCGGTGTAACGTTGGCAGGGTAGTCGTAAGAGACGTAAAATACTAACTTTACCGATAGGAACGTTGCAGTGATGTCGAGCTGTTTACGGTGAGGGTTGTGACGTCCGCTGAGAGCTGACATTTCCACATCCCAGGGACGTAATTATTATGTACTAATACGATGTCGCAAGCATCGCCAAAGGGAACGTAACAAGCGACGGGTCGCTTTTACGTTAGTGTGCTATATGGGTATATAAATATATATATATATATAATATATTATATTATATATTATATATATATATATATATAATTATATATATATATAATATTATATATATATATATATATTATATATATTATATATATATATATTATATATATATATTATATATATAATTATATATATATAAATTATTTATTTAATTCCAAAGTTACACTTCTACAAATGGCAACACTGAGGCAGTCTGCTGAGTGAGATGGAAACAATACGTTACATCACGTTCGATGCAGGTCGTGCTCGACTGAAAGGGTGTAGCGAATCGACCGGTAGATCGCGATCGACGTGTTGGTTGGCGAAAGACCTGAATATATATATATATATATTATATATATATATATATATATATATATATATATATATATATATATATATATATATATATATATATATATAATATATATATATATTATATATATATAGATATATTATAGATACTATTTAAATAATATATGACCTTATCGCGGTTCATGGTGCAGATAAATATGTTTTTTTTTAACTTTTTTTAATATTAGCAGTTAATTAAGAGGTTGATGAGAAAGATACAATATATGACAACTATTAATAAATTAAATTGAATAAAAGTTATAGTCCAAAAAGTTGATTCTGCATGGAGAAAGAAACAGCTTTTAGTGTTACCTC